>JASVEL010010719.1:0-25747 GCA_032618575.1 Nicotiana noctiflora | reverse complement strand
AGACAAGCCAAATATTAATTACACCTCTATTAATTACCGAATTCTTATTAAGACATTAAGATTAAAAACATATAAATTACAGCGGAATAATTAAACTTAGCGGAAGACTTAGTCAAATATGATACAGAAAACACAAACATGATACACTACCCAAGACTGGTGTCACAATACTCACGAGCTTCTAAGAATAATACACACAATTGTCTGAAAGAAAATATAAGCTGTTTATCTCGAATACATGAGATAACAGAATGAAATACATAGATAGAGGAGACAACGGGTCCTGCTGACACCTGCAAGGCTACCTTTTAGTCTTAGTAGTCGAAATATCCACAATCGTGCTACTGCCGCTGCTACTGTCCGTAACCCGTATATGCGCAAAAAGAGCGCAGAGTGTAATATCAGCACAACCGACCCCATGTGCTGGTAAGTGCCTGGCCTATCCCAACGAACTAGCGACAAGGCTAAGGCCAGTCACCCACATAAACCTGTACAGTTGCAATATATATATATATATATACAATAAATTTATAAGGAAAGACTCTGCTCTGAAATAACAGTCAATAACTCGTGATATCCAGAATAATCTAATCAACAGAATAAATCTTATTTTCATGTCTCAATTCCTCTCTCATTTCATATCTCGTGGTAGGCGTACCACCCGCTCCCAACTATCACAGTAATTATATCTTGTGGTAGGCGTACCACCCGCTCCCAAATATATCAATAGGCTACCGGCAACTATGGCCAATGCCAAGATTTAAGTCACTTTGTGGTCGGCGTGCCACACGATCCCAATTCATAAATATATAAGTGGTCGGCGCACCACACGATCCCAATTCATAAATATATAAGTGGTCGGCGCGCCACACGATCCCAATTCATAAATATATATATTACCGGGCATTTAGCCAATAATCTCTATACCAACAATATTCAAAATTACCGGTTTTAAACCAATAATTGATAATAATTTCAACAATTTTATCTTCATTACCGGTATAACACCAATAACTCTTAATCAACAATTTATTCATAACTAAATTCCTATTCCTACAAGCTAGGATAGAACAAACACTTACCTTGAAAGTTTACGAACGATTCAATCCGTAGCAATGCCTTTTCCTTTCGAATTTGGCTCCAATACAATCGTATCTATACACAATTGATTTAATATCATCAATTCTACTTAACAAACTAGTTCATATTGCTAAATATGATTTTTACAACATTCTGCCCGGAATAGTAAAAATCGACCCCGGGCCCACATAATCGAAACTCAAGTTTCGAATCAAAATAAGTTCACCCAATCTTCCATGAGAATATACAATTTGTTCTTAAGTTTGACACCAAAACGAGGTCTAGATCGCAAATTCTTTGAAAGCCTTAACTATACCCATTTCTCTAATTTTTCAACCAATTTACACATGTTTAGGCCTAAGAATTTGATTGATGTTGATGAAAAAAGAAGAAGACGAGTTAAACAATACTTACCCAATGAACTTTGATGAAGAAATGCCCCAAAGATCGCCTAAGAGCTGTGGAGAAGAAAGGATTTTGTGAAAATGGGATAAAATCCCGTAAGTGTTCTGTTTTGGGATTAAATTCACTGGGCAACGATTTACTCTATGCGATCGCAGGGCCTGTGATGCGATCGCATAGAAGAAAAATGGGGACAACAAAATTACTCTATGCGATCGCGGAGGTCCAATGCGATCGCATAGAAGGAAAAATGGATGAACTGAAATTACTCTATGCGATCGCAGGGAATGGTATGCGATCGCATAGAAGGAAATTCTGGGCCTCAGTCTTACTCTATGCGATCGCGAAGGATAGTATGCGATCGCATAGGAGGAAAAGTTGAAGCTATGCGATCGCATGGGATATATTGCGGTCGCATAGAAGGATTTTTGGGACCTCTGATCTTTGCTCTATGTGATCGCAGCTACACCTATGCGATCGCATAGAAGAAAATCTCTGTGCAAAAATTGCAGAGTTTCTGCTGCATTTTCAAGTTCAAAACCATCCCGTTACCTATCCGAAACTCACCCGAGCCCTCGGGGATTCAAACCAAGTATGTACACTGACTCAAAAACATCATACGAACTTGCTCGCACGATCAAATCACCAAAATAACATCAAAATCAAGGAATTGAGCCTTAAATCTCAAGAATTCTTTCAAAATTTCATAACTTCCAAATTTCCAATTTAAAGCCAAAACACATCAAACGACGTCCGTTTTCAACCAAACTTTACAGGAAGCGCTTAACCAATATATATGACTTGTACCGGGCGTCGGAACCAAAATACGAGCCCGATACCAGTACTTTTTAATAAAAATTCAGTTTCATTTTCCTTAAACATTTTCAGAAAACAATTTAACAGAAAAATTCTTTTACTGGGGTTCTAGACCTCGGATTTCAATTCCGGGCATACGCCCAAGTTCCATATTTTTCTACGGATTTTCTAAGACCGTCAAATCACGGGTCCGGGTCCGTTTATCAAAAATGTTGACCAAAGTCAACCATATCAATATTAATATCATTTTTATCCAAATTTCTCATAGAATTCATATTTTCTATCACAAAATCTTTCCGGCTACATGCTCGGATTGTGCACGTAAATCGAGGCAACATGGAATGAGGTTTTCAAGGCCTCAGAAGCTCGAAATGATTAATAAAATAAGTGATGACCCTTTGGCTCGTCACACAAACTACTTATGATTACCCCCTAAAATTACTAACGCTAGTTAAACTATCAGCTATAACCAAATAAAATACTTAACTATGGTTAATCAATCAAGGCTAGAACCAATTATTTACAATCAACAGACCCTAAAATCAAACTAACTGGACAGATTTAGCTAATCATGAAATTAAATCTAAAATCAAATTGTAGTAAACAATCATGGGTCGACTAATTGAACCAACCACAAAATCAAACAGAATAGAATTAAATCACACATGAAAACTAGAACAGTATCAATTAGCATGAAGAAAATTATTCAAACTAGCAAAAGCTTAAACTAAATCCTATAATACTGAACATGCTTGAATCTTGAATTTAATGATAAAGAACTCGAACATAGCAAATTGACAAATTACTATCGAAAAAGGAAAAAAAATAAGAAAACCAAAAAAAACAAAAATAAAACAACATGAAAGAATTAATCAAAAACGAAAGAAAACTATGTTTAAACTAATTAAAGAAATAGAAGAAACTCACCTATGCAAGGTCAAACGGGATTGAAAACATGATTCGAGCCTCGGAATAATGTTAAGCATTTGTTCTTCTTAAAGAACAAATGAAAGCGTTATTTCGTGATTCAAATCCAATACCTGACTCAAGAAATCAAGCAAAAATGAATTTATCGGGTTCTGTCGGCTCTATTATTTAAAATTCAAGTCGTTCTAGTGATGTTCGAATAAATCTAGTTGGATATTAGGAATGAGGAAGGTTAGGGGATGCTGTGGTGTTATTTGGAGTCGTTTGGAGCCAGTGCCGACGTGTGCGGCGGAGATGTAACTTAGGGTTTTGTAGATTTAGGGCGTTTGGTTGGGATTTGAAATAAGGTGAGGGTGGATTTGGGAAGAGGGGAGTGAGGAGAGGAGACATGGTAATTTTGAGGTGATTTGGAGCTTCACCGGCGGCGGCGGCGATTTTCGGCCGGCAGCGGAGGGTGGCGGAGAAGGTGGTGTTACAAGAGGGGAGGTACGAGGAAGAAAGATATGTTTTTAGGGTTTGGGGTATTTTTGGATAGTTTTATTTAAAACTCTAGATGAGTTCTGGACTGTCAAATTATGGGAAGTCAAATGCCACAATTAATTTGCCCTGAAACAACGTAATAGCAGCCCCATACTACATCGTTTTGATGGTTTGAATGGTGAGGCATCTGGACCGGGTATAGATATCATTTGGGCTCGGGTAATGGATATGTTTGGACGAGATTGAGCCCAAAATCAAAGGGCCTGATGCCCCTTTTTATTTAATTCAACTCTTTTCTTTTCTCTTCTTTTCTTTGATTTTTAATTTAATTTTTGTATTTTACTTCCTGATTTTATTATGTAAATTAACAGACCCGGATTAAATCTAAGATTATACTAATTAATTTCCAACATTAACCAATTCCTAATTTAAGAGGAAACAAACCAAAAAATGTAAAATATAAAATTTAAAATTATAAAAGGACTATTTTTGTTATTTTTCTCTTATTTTAGTAATATTAATTAACTAGTAACATTAAAAATATAAAATCGAATTAATGCAAATGCACTATTTTTGTACCTTTTTTATGAATTATGGCAACTAAAAATACACACAAAAATACGAACAAGACACAAAATTATGTAATTAGTTCCTAAAAATTCAAATAATAAAGAAAAATCCTAATTCGAAGGAATTTATAGGAGTAATTTAAGCATGGAAAAAATCACGCGATCAGAGTCACAATTTGTGCAATGCAATCGCATTGATACTTCCACGATCGCATAGTAAAAAATCCGCCCATTTATTTAAGCTAAAAAACGGAAGCCTTACGGGATTTTTACAAAATTTTCAAAGTTTCCTCTTCTTCAAAGGTCTTGGGCGATTCTTGGGGCATTTCTTCACCAAAATTTTTTGGGAGTGTCTCTTAACTCATTTTCTTCATTTTTCATCAATATCATTTGAATTCATAGGCCTAAATCATGTGAAAATAGGTATAAATTAGAGAATTGGGTAGAGTTAGGGTTTTCAAATATGTCATGAATTATACCTCATTTTGTGGTCGAACTTGAAAGCAAATTATATATTCGGGCTCGTGGGTGAATGAGTGAATTTATTTTGGTTCGAACCTCGGGTTTTGACCACGTGGACCTGGGGGAGTTTTGGAAATTTTTGAGTAAAACTTAGGAAAATTCATTTTCAAGCATTCAAATTGATTCAATTAGCATTTGTTGATGTATTCAAGTAATTTGTGACTAGATTCGAGCGGTTTGGTGGTGAATTCGAGGGGTAAAGCTATGATAGAGGTTTGAGTTGAGTTTGGAGCATTCGAGGTAAGTGTTTGGTCTAACTTTAGCTTGAGGCAATAGGAGTAGAGTCTTATTTGCTAATTGCTATTTGTCGAGTACGGTATATAGGCATGGTGGAGAGTATCTATACACTGTGTTGAGCATGATCGTGAGTCCTAAGTTGCTAAGTTATCGAATTCTTAATTGTTGTTCATGAGAAATTGGTTGGAAACTTTTTACACTAAGCCAGTAATTTTTGAGACTGAGTATTAATTTAATTGTGTAAGTAAAAATTGAATACATTTGGTTATAACTGGATCTCCCTTGCCGGGATAGTTTATTATATTATCTTGTTTCCTTGCTAGGATAGTTATTATATTACATTTCTTCCTTGCCGGGATTATGTTGTGTATTGTGTTGGAAGAAATGGGATCGTGTGGCACGCCGACCATGAGTTATTATGAAATGGGACCGTGTTGCACGTCGACCATGAGTTATCATGAAATTGGATCATGTGGCATGCCGACCACAAGTTATTATGAAATGGGATCGAGTGGTACGCCTACCATGTGATATTATGAAATGGGATCGAGTGGTACGCCTACCACGTGATATTATAAAATGGGATCGAGTGGTACGCCTACCACGTGATATTATTGTGAGCACGTGATTTTTGCCCTATATGAGAATTACTCCCAAAAATTCAAAATAAAAGAGTTTTGTGTTTGTTTGCAATATTTGTGAATTTTGTGTTATTTTTCTTGAATTGTTTGCATTTTATCTGTGCATATTTATTTGTTTAAATAAATAAAAAATATGAAAATATGTTGCATTCGTATATAAAATTCAAGTTTATACTTAGGAATAATTAAGTCTATTTATAAAATCACAAAAATATGTATGTTTGCATTTTTAGTATTTAATATCCAATTTGTACGATTTTATTTTAATTAACGTCTAATTTTGTGTGATAATTATTATTGGGAGTTAATTAGTATTTTAAGATAATTTTGATTTTTATTATTTAATCTTAGCATTTTAGTTTTAATTAGCAATAGAAAAAAGAACAAAAATAAAAGGAAAACCGGATTGGGTTTTTATCTAATTCAAAATTGCCTCAAGCCCAAAACTAATACCCAACCCAAAAAACCCCCTAGCCCAATCTTACCCCATCTGATCAAAACACACACCTTTTTATTATTTTACTATACTATACCTAAGATAAAAAACCCTAAAAAAAAACTAACCTAATAGACTACACAAACACACTGCCCATCCGCCCACCCCCTTCCTTCTCTCCCTCTCCTTCTTCACCTCCCACACCATGAACACAACCAACAGACCCCAACTTCTTCATTTTTTTTTTCAATTCTAATTCCCATAGAACACAAACAACCAACAACTCATCTCCCTCACCCAAACGACCACCTGGAAAACTCGTCGAGAACCTCCCCTTCCCCGCCGAACAGTTGACGACCAGCAGCGAGCATGCCGACGCCCTCGCCCCCTTTTCTATTTTTTTTTTCTCTTTCTTTCTTTCTTCACTTTTCCGGCGAATGTATATACTATGTATATATATGTATACTTTCTGTATATATATATGTATATATGACTATATTATATGTATATAAATATATTTTTGTTTCTTGGACAGTATGAATATACATATTTTTCTTTTTCTTTTTCGGACAGTATATATATATATATGTATTATTATTTCTTTTTGTTTTCGGATAATATATATTTATATATATTTTTTGTTTTTCGGATAGTATATATGTATATATATATATATGTATATTTTCGGATTTAGATGGTATATGGTTGATTTTGTTTCTTATTTGTTGTTCATCATGTTCTTGATTATTTCTTCATTTTTCATACTTTAATCATGTGTTTTGTTAAGTTGTTAATATAGAAATGTTATAGTTCAATCATTTTGCATCCTAAATCTTGGTTGTGATATTGGTAAATTTAATTTGCATTTTAGATGATTATTGAGTTTAGTAGATTAAATTTGTTTCTTTATTTTGCTTAATTCTAAAATTCGGATTTTAATTACAGAATTAAAATAGTTGGTTTGATATGTTAAGTTTATCTAATTTGAATTTAAGTGATTTGAAGTAATTTGTTTGTTATTGTTGATGAATCTGGAATTTTTAGGTTATTAAAAATAATGTTGTTCTTGGTTGTTCATCATGTTGTTAGAATTATTGTTAAAGTTGTTTAAGAATTGTTTAAAATTGCTATATTTTGGTTGTTTGATTTAGATGAATTGGTTATAGCTGACAAGGTTAGAATAGTAATTTTCAATAATTTTGGGGGTATTTTGGTCATTAATTTGTAGTTAATTATTTGAATTAAACTATTTTGTCCAGTAGTTATTTAAATATTGTTGAGTAGAAGACAAAATATTTTATAGTGGTAGCTAAAGTATTAATAAAATAAGCATAGTGGGGAACAAAACATAATGAGTGGGATTTAAAGTATAATTAAAATAAAGTAGTGGATTGTGGGGTTCAAGAAAGTGGAATCTTTTACTTTTAAATTTATAGTGGTATGTTTGTTTTTTAATTAAAGGAAGATGTCTTACTTATATAAGAAGCATTAAGAGAAGAAATTTGAGAGAGAATAAGGGAGAAGAAAACATTTTAGAGGGAAGAATCTGAAAAAAAAAATCTTAAAGAGTGTTAGCAATTAGCAAATAGTAAAACAAAAACGAAAAAAAAAATCTGAAAAAATTAGTCTTCCATTTTTACAAATCTTATTCTGAAGTTCAATTCTAGTTATTAAATCTTATTGCTTAAATCCGGATACTGGGTATTTTTGAGGTTGCTGTTGCTGTGATATTGCTGTGTTGTTATTTGTTGTGTTGATCACCGGTGTTCTTTTCTTTCCAATATCAGGTACATACCTAATCATGTTTAAATGATAAGATGAATACATGGGAAAGATGAGGATTTTGTTGAAATTTTAAATAGTTTTTCTATCTTCTTTTACAGATTATGTTTTAATAAATTCCGTATTAATATTTTGTAAATTTTGTGTTAACTTTAAATAATTAAGCCTTGTTGTAGCAATAATAATTCACTTCTAAAAATGGTTATTAAATAGTATAGTTATAAATACGTTTATTAATATTCAAATTGTTTAGGAAGAATGAATTACTCTTTTGTTAATCAAATTAATTAGAACTTCTTTAATATCGTCTTTAATAAACTAAGTTGTTAATATGTAGTTAAGTTTAACAAAAATGCGAATTTTAATTATTTTGCGTAAATTAGGCATTTAGGTACGATTTGAGTTTTCAATAATACAAGAATGGTTTCTTCAAGTTCATCAAATCTCCCAATATAGATGTAAATAATTAAGGTTGATTATGGTTTCGAAAAATAGTTGTAAATAGTTAATATCATGGGTTTAAGTTAAAAAATAATATAAAAAAAAGTTAAAAATATGAGTCTAAATTAGTTATAAGATTGGTTTAGTTTGTACAAATATTAGTTGTTGGTTTTGCACTTTTATTTTTAGTTTTAATTTAAGTACTGGTTATTTAAAAAAAAAAATTCCAAACGTAGTAAATAAAAATATTTTTTTTTTAGTATGTAATCAATTAGGATATTTGCCCCTCAAATTAAAAAAAAAAACGAATTTAAATAAAAATTACAATTGATTTGTGATTTCTGTTTTTTTTACCTAGCTTTGAATAATTGGAATAAATAATTTTATCATATAAACTTTAATATTGTTATAATTTTGATAGTTTTTGAATAAATGATTTTATTGGTTTTTCTTTTTTATATATTCAAGTTTTTAATATTATTCTAAATTAGCTTTTTTTTATTATTAAGTTGTGAAATTTCGTATTTAATAAAATAATAAAATAATAATAAAATAATAAATAAAACAATTTCGAAAAAAAAATTTTTGTTTAAACATAGATTAAAATCTGTTTCATTAAGTTTTTTTTGTCATAAATAAGATAAGTATTGCATTTTTAATTTCTAAATTATTTATGAGATTTCTTTATTTATAAAAACTAAAAAATAGGAAATGTAGTCATTTTAGGATTATATTGTTAATAAAAGTGAGATGAGCCTCGCCGCACTAAATACACAATTGCGGGGCCCTCAAATTAATTGTAAAAACTTAGACTCGGGAAGACTGTTTAGTGAATTTCACGGTCTTTCCCAAAGTTAATAAAGACGATAGAACCTTTAGGCACGATTTGTTAATAAAATTACTTTCCTAAATACGGGTGCGCATTTATGTGACCCAAATCTTACTCTCGGCGAAACTGAAATGCATTAAAGTCACAGGCGTACCGGTTGCGGTGTGACTCGAAATGTGTTTCCGTGACGTCGCAATTCTTCTAAAATTAAAAGGCGGAACATTAAAAGCACCTAATTAAAATATATAAAGAAATCAGATAAAAACAAAAATAGCAGTTGAGCGACCGTGCTAAAACCACGGAATTCGGGAGTGCCTAACACCTTCTCCCGGGTTAACAGAATTCCTTATCCAGGTTTCTAGTTTCGCAGACTGTAATACAGAGTCATAAATTTCCTCGGTTCGGGATTAACCGGTGACTTGGGACACCAATTGTAACGACCCGACCGGTCGTTTTAGAAAATTACGCCACAATCCCCAATTTAACTGTTCCCCTAAGTTCATTTATGCTATTGTGGTTTGCCGGGAGAGTCGGTTCTGAAATTTGGAGTATTTTGGGATACTTAGTCCCTAAATGAGAGCTTTAAAGTTAGAAAATGGCCCGTAGCCGGAACAGTGTTAAGACGATCTCGCAACGGAAATCCGATGGTTCCATTAGCTCCGTTAGGTGATTTCGGGGTTGGGAGCGCGTTCGGAATGTATTTTGGAGGTCCGTAGCTCAATTAGGCTTGAAATGCCGAAGGTTGAAATTTTGGCGAATCCGAACGATAGGTGAGATTTTGATCCGGGGGTCGGAATGGAATTCCAACAATTTATGTAGCTTCGTTATGTGAATTTGGATATGTCCGCAAAGTTTCAAGTCATTCGGACGTCGTTTGGTCGGGTTTTAGATCGAATGTGCAATTCGGAAAGTTTTAAGAAATTTAGGCTTGAATTCGATGTGAATTATGGGTTTTGATGTTGTTAGACGTGTTTTTATGATTTGAACGAGTTCATATCGTGTTTTGGAGTATGTTGGTGGTTTTCGTTGGGGTCCGGGGAGCCTCGGGATGAATTCGGGGGTCCAAACGGACCAATTTGTGCCAAAAGGCACTGCTGTTCTGCTGCAATAACTGCAGAGCAATTTTGCTCTCCGCGATCGCGGAGATGGCCATGCGATCGCGTAAGGGAGAAATCTTGAGCTCTGCGATCGCGAAGTAAAGCCTGCGATCGCGTAAGTCTGGAGGTTGAACCAGTGCGATCGCGTGAGGTTTCATGCGATCGCGTAGGGTATTGGTCGGAAACAGTGCGATCGCGTGAGTGAGTATGCGATCGCGTAGGGTAGTTTGGGGAGCCGGACGAGTTTGTTCTTCGCGATCGCGTTAGTACGTTTGCGATCGCGTAGGGTTCCTGAGTTGTTCACTGCGATCGCGTCCAGGGTCACGCAATCGCGTAGAGGAAAATTTGGCCGCCCATATTTTGTGCATCGCGATCGCGAGCCCAGTGCTGCGATCGCGTAGAGTAAAATGGCCTGGCAGTGACTTTAAGTCCAGAACATTTCAGTCGCGGCCTAGCACATCAAAACCGCCATTGTTGAGCTCCGAGAGAGGATTTTGAAGGGGAAACGCTGGGATATCATCGGGAAATCATCGGGGGTAAGTTTCTTGACCTTAATTCGTTGGTTTATCATGAAATCCGTGATTATTTTACTGAAATTGGAAGATTAAAGGTGGGTTTGAGCCCTAGGCCTAAATGTTAGAAAATCTCCGATTTGAGTGGGCAAATGGAGTCCGATTTTGGTAAATTTTATATGCCTAGACTCGTATTGAGATAAGGAACCCGAATATATAATTTTCGTGATTTTTCGATAAGCGTACCGAAAGTCGGGTTTTGGCAACTTGTGGGTTTTTGGCGTATTTTGAGTTGTTTTGATTGGGTAATGCCCAATTGACCTATTTTGATATGATTCTATTGATTTTTATCAGATACTACACCTGTGGAGGCCGACATTCGCGGCAAGAGAGTTGTTTCATAGCGGTTTTGTACTGAAGTCGAGGTAAGTGGCTTGTCTAACCTCGTGTGGGGGAATTTTCACCCCTAGGATATTATGTGATAGTTTAAATGCCTTGTACGCGAGGTGACGGGCGTGTACATGCGCCGGTTGTTGAACACGTACTTTATTTCAAACGTTCGATGAGCGATATTCCTGTCTTTGGCTGTTAATTTGATATTTTTACCCGGTAGTGGTTAGAAAGGCATGATTAGGTAGCACGTAACTGTTTAGTGCCTAATTGCCTTATTTGAACTCCTTGATAATTATTGGCACTATTTTTCGGTGAAGTTATAGTTAAGAATAATTATTCTCTTTGTGGATTTCCTTATTGGCTGTGCTTGTGGACTGCGGGTTCGATTCCCGGAGACCCGGGGCTGTGGGTTCGATTCCCAGAGACCCGGCGTGATATTGGTAGGGACTACGGGTTCGATTCCCGAGATCCCGAGTTATTGGTAGGGACTACGGGTTCGATTCCCGAGATCCCGAGTTATTGGTAGGGACTACGGGTTCGATTCCCGAGATCTCGAGTTATTGGTAGGGACTACGGGTTCGATTCCCGAGATCCCGAGTTATTGGTAGGGACTACGGGTTCGATTCCCGAGATCCCGAGTTATTGGTAGGGACTACGGGTTCGATTCCCGAGATCCCGAGTTATTGGTAGGGACTACGGGTTCGATTCCCGAGATCCCGAGTTATTGGTAGGGACTACGGGTTCGATTCCCGAGATCCCGAGTTATTGGTAGGGGCTGCGGGTTCGATTCACGGAGATCCTGAGTTATTGATTATTTATTGAGACATGGGCTCCGGGTTCGATTCCCGGAGACCCGGAGGTACTGTCAATGGGACTGTGGGTTCGATTCCCACAGGTCCTGGACTGGTTTTATTGAGTTGACTATTTGTTGTTAGCTTAATTGTAGACGATTGCGGTAATCATTTATTGTTGTTAATTTCGGAAATTATTATCATTTAAACTGCTTATTATTGTTATTATCATTATATTATTGTTTCTCAGTAGGGCCATGACCTTCCTCGTCACTACTCCATCGAGGTTAGGCTTGGCACTTACTGAGTACCGCCGTGGTGTACTCATGCTACTCTTCTGCACACTTTTGCTGTGCAGATCCAGGTACATCAGAGCAGGCCCGTGCTAGGTGATTCCGCAGCTTTCCGGGAGACCTCGAGGTATGATCTGCTACGTCCGCGGATCCAGAGGCTTTTCCTTCTATTCTAATAGTACTAGTTGGCATTTTTCCTTCATTTCGTTGTTAGACACTCTTTACACGTAGAGCCACAGTTGTATATTCTCTTTTAGTCTGTGTTACCCGTGGGATTCCGGATCTTGGTAGTGTTTTATTCATGGTGTTGACGGATGTATGTGCCAAGTGGCACGGATTACATATCTTTTACCCTATTTTTCCGCTGTTTTCTTATTTAAGTGTTCATAGCTTGTATATTCCGCAACGTGTTAGGCTTACCTAGTCGTGGGGACTGGGTGCCATCACGACATGTTCACGATTGGTGAACTAGGGTCGTGACAAGTTGGTATCAGAGCTCTAGGTTCATAGGAGTCACGGGACACGGACCGGTTACTTAGAGTCTCGCTGATCGATACGGAGACGTCTGTATTTATCTACGAGAGGCTATGTAACTCTTTAGGAAACTCTTCAATTCTTTGAATTCCTTATCGTGCGTCATTTATTCAGTTAGAGCCTATGTCATATGTTCTTTTGCATCCACTTATGTATTGAAATTGCGCACTCGGTATCAAGTATGCACCGACGGTTCGTGACGTTGCAGAGAGATCTCAAGGGAGTCAAGAATTTACTCAACTATTGTTACCGCGTGTCGTCCATATCGATAATGCAAGAGAATTGAGAGATCTTCAATTGTGCACATGGGGGTGCACTAGGTTATGGCATTCGGTTGATAGTACGGTCGTGACAAGGTTTACTTAACTGCCAAATCGTCACAACAATGGTAGAATCACAAGGTGGATGTAGATCTAAAAATAGTTGGTGGTAATAAAGATTATATGGTTCATATGAGATATCTATTTAGCGAAGGATTCAACCAGCAGAGATACTGGGGAAAATGAGTTTAACTGTCTTAAGAAGGACATGTACCAAACGAATGCCTTGGGCTTGTTTTATGATGAAGACGTACGAATGTTAAGGGCTAGTATCATGGATTAGCAAGATGTATCTTAAGACTTCGTGTCAAGTGCAAGGATTTCACTATCAACGATGTAATTATGGGTCATGTGTCGTATCGGATTTGGCCTGCGATGTATTTAGGTGCTATTCCAAAGTTCTTGAAAACTTGCGGAGGGGCAAGAGTTGAGGCTCGTATGGTATAATGTTGGGACTTTAGACGTTCCTGTGTCCCTAATAAACTCTGCATTTTATTATCAGCAGGGAAATATTTGACAAAGGCTACATGGTGCTTCGTAGGCGTATGAGAATCATAGTATGTTTTAAGATGTTGTTGGTAGAGAATGCTCGGTGCATGGAGCGAGAAGATGTTTGGTTGTATTGGGATGAGGTCATACCCTATGATGTTAGAGTGCTAATAGAGCACATGTGGTTATATTCGTTGGATCAAGTGAGTTGCAGTTGAATAATAGTAAATGACTCGAGAGAATGGTTCTAATGTATTCGAGAGTCGTGTAATAGTGGCTTTGGGCTAAGTGGGGGAGTCCCGCCGCTTAAGATTGGGTCGCATGGTTAATTACCGGTGTGAATTCTGGATACTAGCGTATTATTGTGTTATTGCAGCCACGGGAAATGACCATGTGTGGTAATTTGAGTATATGTACTGTTGAATGCATGTTATGGTTAGCCTTACTGGCTCATGTTCAAACTTGAGGAAAAATTCATGACTTATGCCTCGTATAGGTGCAGGCTTCGCGGGAAGTGGTTCTGCTGGGTGCTTTATCGAGAGGGTATTCATATGTTATAAACATTCAGTAGAGTTGGTTGGGTACTGGGCCAAGTCAGGGTCGGATGGTTCTCAATAGCGGTCCTAGTGAATTCAAGAGGTAAAGTGTGGTGCCTGATAATTCTGAGTCTATAAGTACAGTTGAGGCTCAAGCTTTTGAAGCAACTTATGAAGAAAGGCACAAAATGATCTATGATGTTTTGACTTGTGGTGTAGTATTTGAGAGACATGAAATGGTCGTCGTTCTTAAGATAGCATGGCCTCATGATTTAAGGTCACTCGGGGTAAGTGTGGTTGGAATAAGTTAGGTATTGAAGGAAGATATTAACATTTCTAAGGCAATCAAGGATAACCTGGAAGGAAGTAGATTGATCGGCCATAGTTGAGTTGGCGTATTAGTGTCAATGATCGGTTCATGCAACGTGATCGAATTATGCATGTGATTTGTGGCGGTGCATTTGAGACTTGTCGGCCGCAGTGATTGATGTTATTCTGAAGTATTCTTTTGTTAAGGGCTTGTTATGAGTAGGCGGATCTCGGGAAGGGTTATGGTGGCTTGGACCACTACTTATGGATTGGCATATTCGATGGTTATGAGAATTCGCCGTATGTTGTTATAGTTCCCCTGCAGTGACCTTAATGGAAAGTCTTATGTGATGAAGTATTAGCCTATCGTCAGTTCTAGAGCTATGATGGAAATTGAGCCTATCGTATATCGGCACGTGGGGGGGTGCAGTGAGTAGTATGAAAATTTGAAGTAAGGACCAAGGTCACAATTTGGTCAATGTATGTGATATAAAGAGCTCGGATGAGCAGGAAAGGAGTTTCAGTGTTTTGAGTAAGATGGGTATTAACATCGGTATCATTTGAGATCGGTGTTCTATGAGAAAGGCTTTGCATCCCGGTTAGGGACTCCTGATCACTTTTCAGTGTTAGTGCAGCCGGTGGGTTGAATATGCAAGTCCGTTTAATTATTCGGAAGATGGTGGGAGCTTGACCCACAAGAAGATTGTATAGGTGTGACTTGTAGTCACTTGATTGGTTAGAAATTTAAACCAAGTATGAGGATTTTGGTGATATCATCCATTTGAGAACTTATGCCTGGAGGGCACTCTGCTTAGTGGGTTATAGACCTGTGAAATATTATTGACTTAGCTTGGCACGACCAGGATAGACTTAAGGTCGGTGGATAGATTTGAATGTGGAAGTGAGCCTTGCGTCAGGCCAGTTATGTTTCTTCCAGCAATGCGCCCTTTATGGAGGGATAATCGCGGTCTTATTTCGCGGTTAGTTAATTCAAGTAAAGATATATTGCGCCGTATAAGTGTGCGACGGCTTGGTAAGTTCCTTATGTGTTGAGGTTCCGCTTAGCGGTGATGTTATATGAGCATGATGGCTCTTGAGGCTCATATCTTATGTCGCACCTCAGTTGTGCTTGAGTTCATAGCCTATAGCGCTATATGTTTTCATTGAGTCTGATATCATGCACCTTAGTGTGCTTATGATCGATATTCAGTATTTTGATGTGATGAGCTATTCGGCTCGACATATGACTCTTTGTGTGAGTCTATATTGTTGGGATCGGGTGGCACGCCGCCATGGATATATTGTTGGGATCGGGTGGCACGCCGCCATGGTCATATTGTTGGGATCGGGTTGCACGCCGCAACGGTGTGATGTTTATTTTAGTGTCTATAATTGCTTTTATGTGTTCTGTTTCCTATTTTATGAGGAGGTCCATGTTTATGTGAGAGTTGAATAGTTCTCTCTAGTGTTCGCCTTCCTTTGTATCACGTACGAATCAGTAGCCTACTGGCACATTGTGTCATCTTGTGGGACTTTTGATTACGTCTGATGTGACTTATTGCCTGAGCAGTTCGTACTGGGTGAGATGAGATTATGTGATTTGGGGTCAATGCCAACTGATTATATGAAATATATTATAGAGGAAAGGATCATCCTCTGGTTTAGGACAAGGTAATGGATCTTGTCGGGAGTATAGACCCAATGAATTGTTGATTCAGTAGTTGGTTATGGATATCGGCACATCTCTTCCGTCGTGTCAGTATTGTAAAAGTTGGAACGAGACCTATGTAGATCGTGAGGTGCAATGGGAGCATCCGATTCGTTGAATTTTTGGCTAATTTGATCATAAAATATTATCGTGGTCCTGTGGATTTAGTGTTGCAAGGTAAGTATCCAGCAAGGTTATGCAATCATGTTTGAGGATGGCGTTTGAGGAATATTGAGTGATCTCTTGATGAAAACAAGCCTGGCATAGAATTCCGGATGTTGGAATTAGGCTCTAAGACTTAATTGTTGAACAAGAGGGAATACCTTCAGATTATATCAGGCTAATGTGCCCAGCTGAGTCCTAGATCTATTGGCCCTTTTGTGATTTTGAGGCATGTTGGGGAGGTTGCTTATGAGTTGGCCTTACCTCCCGGCCTAGCCGGAGTCCATCCCGTATTTCATGCCTCTATGCCCGGAGGTACCATGGTGACCCGTCGCATGTGTTGGACTTCACTTCTGTTCAGCTAGACGAGGATCTGTCTTATGTTGAGGAGCTAGTAGTCATTCTAGACAGGCAGGTCAGGAAGCTAAGGTCAAAGAAACATCGCTTCAGTAAAGGTTCAGTGGCGGGGTCAGCCGGTCGAGGAGGCAACTTGGGAGACCGAGCAGGATATGCGCAGCCAGTACCCTCATCTTTTCACTACTCCGGGTATGTTTTCTATGCTCGTTCGAGGACGAACGAATCTTTAAGTGTGGGAAGATGTAACGACCCGACCGGTCGTTTTAGAAAATTACGCCCCAATCCCCAATTTAACTGTTCCCCTAAGTTCATTTATGCTATTGTGGTTTGCCGGGAGAGTTGGTTCTGAAATTTGGAGTATTTTGGGATACTTAGTCCCTAAATGAGAGCTTTAAAGTTAGAAAATGGCCCGTAGCTGGAACAGTGTTAAGACGATCTCGCAACGGAAATCCGATGGTTCCATTAGCTCCGTTAGGTGATTTCGGGGTTGGGAGCGCGTTCGGAATGTATTTTGGAGGTCCGTAGCTCAATTAGGCTTGAAATGCCGAAGGTTGAAATTTTGGCGAATCCGAACGATAGGTGAGATTTTGATCCGGGGGTCGGAATGGAATTCCAACAATTTCTGTAGCTTCGTTATGTGAATTTGGATATGTCCGCAAAGTTTCAGGTCATTCGGACGTCGTTTGGTCGGGTTTTAGATCGAATGTGCAATTCGGAAAGTTTTAAGAAATTTAGGCTTGAATTCGATGTGAATTATGGGTTTTGATGTTGTTAGACGTGTTTTTATGATTTGAACGAGTTCATATCGTGTTTTGGAGTATGTTGGTGGTTTTCGTTGGGGTCCCGGGAGCCTCGGGATGAATTCGGGGGTCCAAACGGACCAATTTGTGCCAAAAGGCAATGCTGTTCTGCTGCAATAACTGCAGAGCAATTTTGCTCTCCGCGATCGCGGAGATGGCCATGCGATCGCGTAAGGGAGAAATCTTGAGCTCTGCGATCGCGAAGTAAAGCCTGCGATCGCGTAAGTCTGGAGGTTGAACCAGTGCGATCGCGTGAGGTTTCATGCGATCGCGTAGGGTATTGGTCGGAAACAGTGCGATCGCGTGAGTGAGTATGCGATCGCGTAGGGTAGTTTGGGGAGCCGGACGAGTTTGTTCTTCGCGATCGCGTTAGTACGTTTGCGATCGCGTAGGGTTGCTGAGTTGTTCATTGCGATCGCGTCCAGGGTCACGCGATTGCGTAGAGGAAAATTAGGCCGCCCATATTTTGTGCATCGCGATCGCAAGCCCAGTGCTGCGATCGCGTAGAGTAAAATGGCCTGGCAGTGACTTTAAGTCCAGAACATTTCAGTCGCGGCCTAACACACCAAAACCGCCATTGTTGAGCTCCAAGAGAGGATTTTGAAGGGAAACGCTGGGATATCATCGGGAAATCATCGGGGGTAAGTTTCTTGACCTTAATTCGTTGGTTTATCATGAAATCCGTGATTATTTTACTGAAATTGGAAGATTAAAGGTGGGTTTGAGCCCTAGGCCTAAATGTTAGAAAATCTCTGATTTGAGTGGGCAAATGGAGTCCGATTTTGGTAAATTTTATATGCCTAGACTCGTATTGAGATAAGGAACCCGAATATATAATTTTCGTGATTTTTCGATAAGCGTACCGAAAGTCGGGTTTTGGCAACTTGTGGGTTTTTGGCGTATTTTGAGTTGTTTTGATTGGGTAATGCCCAATTGACCTATTTTGATATGATTCTATTGATTTTTATCAGATACTACACCTGTGGAGGCCGACATTCGCGGCAAGAGAGTTGTTTCATAGCGGTTTTGTACCGAAGTCGAGGTAAGTGGCTTGTCTAACCTCGTGTGGGGGAATTTTCACCCCTAGGATATTATGTGATAGTTTAAATGCCTTGTACGCGAGGTGACGGGCGTGTACATGCGCTGGTTGTTGAACACGTACTTTATTTCAAATGTTCGATGAGCGATATTCCTGTCTTTGGCTGTTAATTTGATATTTTTACCCGGTAGTGGTTAGAAAGGCATGATTAGGTAGCACGTAACTGTTTAGTGCCTAATTGCCTTATTTGAACTCCTTGATAATTATTGGCACTATTTTTCGGTGAAGTTATAGTTAAGCATAATTATTCTCTTTGTGGATTTCCTTATTGGCTGTGCTTGTGGACTGCGGGTTCGATTCCCGGAGACCCAGGGCTGTGGGTTCGATTCCCAGAGACCCGGCGTGATATTGGTAGGGACTACGGGTTCGATTCCCGAGATCCTGAGTTATTGGTAGGGACTACGGGTTCGATTCCCGAGATCCCGAGTTATTGGTACGGACTACGGGTTCGATTCCCGAGATCCTAAGTTATTGGTAGGGACTACGGGTTCGATTCCCGAGATCCTGAGTTATTGGTAGGGACTACGGGTTCGATTCCCGAGATCCCGAGTTATTGGTAGGGACTACGGGTTCGATTCCCGAGATCCTGAGTTATTGGTAGGGACTACGGGTTCGATTCCCGAGATCCCGAGTTATTGGTAGGGACTACGGGTTCGATTCCCGAGATCCTGAGTTATTGGTAGGGACTGCGGGTTCGATTCACGGAGATCCTGAGTTATTGATTATTTATTGAGACATGGGCTGCGGGTTCGATTCCCGGAGACCCAGAGGTACTGTCAATGGGACTGTGGGTTCGATTCCCACAGGTCCTGGACTGGTTTTATTGAGTTGACTATTTGTTGTTAGCTTAATTGTAGACGATTGCGGTAATCATTTATTGTTGTTAATTTCGGAAATTATTATCATTTAAACTGCTTATTATTGTTATTATCATTATATTATTGTTTCTCAGTAGGGCCATGACCTTCCTCGTCACTACTCCATCGAGGTTAGGCTTGGCACTTACTGAGTACCGCCGTGGTGTACTCATGCTACTCTTCTGTACACTTTTGCTGTGCAGATCCAGGTACATCAGAGCAGGCCCGTGCTAGGTGATTCCGCAGCTTTCTGGGAGACCTCGAGGTATGATCTGCTACGTCCGCGGATCCAGAGGCCTTTCCTTCTATTCTAATAGTACTAGTTGGCATTTTTCCTTCATTTCGTTGTTAGACACTCTTTACACGTAGAGCCACAGTTGTATATTCTCTTTTAGTCTGTGTTACCGTGGGATTTCGGATCTTGGTAGTGTTTTATTCATGGTGTTGACGGATGTATGTGCCAAGTGGCACGGATTACATATCTTTTACCCTATTTTTCCGCTGTTTTCTTATTTAAGTGTTCATAGCTTGTATATTCCGCAACGTGTTAGGCTTACCTAGTCGTGGGGACTGGGTGCCATCACGACATGTTCACGATTGGTGAACTAGGATCGTGACACCAATATTTTCCCAAGTGGCGACTCTGAAAAATTAAATAAATTGATCCCGTTCCGACTGTCCTTTAAGTGGAAAAACTCCTTCACTGATTATTATTATATCCCTTCTCGGGGTGTAGTATTAAACAGTGGCACATTTACGTTTATACGTATGAGTGTGTGAAAAAAGGAGGTGTGACAGCTCTGGCGACTCTGCTGGGGATAAGTAACCCGGAACTTCGGTTCAGGGTTTAAGAATTCGAGCTTAGTTAAAATTGTTGTTTTTACTTATATCTGATTTCATTATATGTTTTGATTAATGTGCTACATGTTTACCGCTTTGATATTGCGTGAATTGTATATATAAAATTGTGCCGAAAACCCTTCTCTTTTTACCTCCGGGGATGTGCTTACTGGTTGAGACTCCCCTTTCTGTTAGTGTCAATACCAAAAATAAGAAAAAGAGGCCGGACAAGTTACAAAGCCGATTGACCCCGCGGGTCACCGGTACGTAGCCCCCTCCTCGATCCGAGTTGTCCGCTCGGGTACACGGTCTAGTACCATTGAAAACACCAGGATATTGAGCCTAGATTTAGGACGTTTATTTGCATCATATCTAACTTAGGGGACTCAACAAAGGAGTTGGGTCCATCTAGGACAGGTGACCCGAAAAATTAGAGACCGAACATGTTATATGTTGCATTTATTTGTTCTAGATTATTATTGGCTAAATTCCTGAAAAACAAAAAGAGAGAAAATTATAGAATAGAAAATATCGAAATATTGACAAATTGTTGTCGAAAATTTGAAAGTTTGAAAATAGGTGGAATAATTTTGTTGAAATAATTGGTCAAATAATCTGACCGAACTACGCAGGTTTGATTCTCGCCATTAGGTGGGATACGTAGGCAACCCTCATCGGGTCCAACCACTCCCTTTTTAAAAAAAAATGTGTGTGTTTAGTTTTGTCAATAAAATCAAAGTGATGCCGTTTTTGCAAATAGTCGAATGTTCCGAAAGGACGCCGGAAGTCTGTTTTTGCAAAAATAGCCACTTTGAAACCTTTTTAATAATTTGCGGGCACATCCTTGAAATATTCCATGTGGAAATGTTGAAAGGCCGTATTTGCAAAATCAAGTTCGGGTTCACACCCCGTTTGCAAAAATAACCAAAAAAAATGTCAAATTTTTGATTTTATTATAAATAAGTCGGGTGATGCTATTCTTGCTTAAAATAAGCCGAATGTCCCTCAAAAGGACGCCGGAAGGCTGTTTTTGCAAGAATAGCCACTTTGAGTCGTTTGTAAATGATTTTGGACACAGCCTTGAAATATTCCCTCGCGGAAATGTTGAAAGGCTGTATCCGCAAAATTAAGTTTGAGTCATTGCTCAACTTTTCAAAAAATATCCAATTTATCAAATAAGCCATTACATGGCCGGTTTATGCTGAAATAGCCACATTTTTGCATTTTTAACTTCCTCGGTCTTGTGTTGGCCTGTGTCGGTGCTGAACGATGCCCCATAGGCCCCAGGATAAAATTTTGAATTTGCATCTTCTTAAATAAATTTTACTAAAAGAGCCACTTTGTCTAAATAAGTCATTACATGGCCTTTTATGAAAAATAGTCTTGTGTTGGTTTATGGTGATGCCGAACGATGCCCCATGAGCCACAGAAAAAAAAATTTCAAGCTTATTTTTTCTTAAACAAAATTTTGCAAAAATAGTCATTTTGTCTGAATAAGCCATTATGTGGCCAATTTTGTACAAATAGTCATAATTGACACCAAAAATATTCTTATTCTTGTAGAAATCTCCGGTACAAAATGAGAAAGTTTTTTTTAGTTTGTAGTTGGAGTCGGTTTCTATAATATTTCCTTCAAAAAAAATTAAATAAACATCTCTTTATTTCTTGCATTAATTTGCAAGAACTACGCTCGGTCCGATTCATGCGGGGTCATGATACGTAGGCAATCCACATAGGATTCGACCATATCCATAACCAAAAAAAAATAATAATAATAATAAAAAAATGATCAATAATCGGAATACCTTAATGCTGACATGCCGGCTTCGTTTTGTTGTGTCCATTTTCAGAAAGGTGGCTGGTTGTGGTTCTAAAATAACTCTTCCCTATAACACAAAGACAGAGGACAATGGCAGAGAATCCGAAGACTGAGTGGGTTGGTACCGATACCCGACAACAGCTGGTTGAACGGAACCACGGGTTAGTAGAAGAAGTCAAAATATTGAGACAACACGTGGCTGAAATGTATCGGGCGTGGATGGATGGAAAAGCACCACCCCCGCCACCACCTAGTTTCATGGACCATGTCCTTACACGTACACTGAACCCGATGCCAAATATACCTGCCTATCGCGGCCTTTCCAGCCACTCGAGTAGCTCAATTACTCGTCCCCCAGCTATGCTTTCCCAACACTACTTCCATCCCCAACACCACTACTCTCCCCGGGGCACCCAAAATCGTACTTCACCTTCCAGGTACCCAGTTCCACAAAAAGCCTACCGACCCCCACAAACATACCGGAAACCCCCTGGGTCAGGTTTCAAGCCAAACAAGGCGTTTAGGGAGGAAAGGTGTCACGACCCGGATTTTCCCCCAATATCGGGATCGTGATGGCGCCTACTCGTGGTAGCTAGGCAAGCCACTGTATTCATACTATCCTATTTTTAACAAAATTTTAATTAAATAAATGCGGAATACTTTATCGAATATGGAAATAATAAATCACACGGTAAAAATCATACTGAAATCCTCTACCCAAGACTTGGAGTCACCAACTCACAAACTACTATGGAATACTACACATAAAGTCTGAAGGAAATATAACATAATTCTGTTTGTCTCGGAACAATGAGACTACAACTATTAACATAATTAAAGAAAGAGACGCCGGGCCTGCGGACGTCTGCAAGCTACCTCGGTCTCAAATGTGATCAACTCCCACGCAATCTATTTACTGCTGCTGCTGCTCCTGATCGTAACCTGGACCTGTGCAAAAACGCACGGAAGTGTAGCATCAGCACAACCGACCCCATGTGCTGGTAAGTGCCTGGCCTATCCCGGCGAAGTAGTGACAAGCCTAGGACCAGACACCCACATAACCCCGTGCAATTCAATATATATATATGTGTACCACAAAATAACAAGAAATAATCAAGTATTAACACAATAAGGAATATCTTAAAGAATTCAACAATTAACCACGGTTAATAATTTCACAAGGAAAAACAAAGTGTAATGTAAACACAAATAATATCAATTCAAGGAATAGCAAACAATTGCACGGCATCACCCTTCGTGCTTTTACTCTCATCCTCACATCCATAGTACGGCATGATCCTTCGTACATGGTTCAATAATAGGGCACGGCATGATCCTTCGTGCATAATCACATCCATAGTACGGCATGATCCTTCGTACATGGTTCAATAATAAGGCACGGCATGATCCTTCGTGCATAATCAATAATAGGGCACGGCATGATCCTTCGTGCATAATCAATAATAAACATGGCACGGCATGATCCTTCGTGCATAATCAATAATAAACATGGCACGGCATGATCCTTCGTGCATAATCAATAATAAACATGGCACGGCATCACCCTTCGTGCATTATCTCTCTTCCTCACCCAAATAACAATCACAGAGTTAAGGGCAAAGAAAGAAACAGTAATTCATAAACCGTCCCATCAAGGGCAATCAATAATTTTCTTCGCAACAAGTCCTAACAAGGAAGAACAATAACAATTCGTCTGTAATATATCTCAAATAATCATTTTCCCAAAGACTCACGGTCATACTAGACGCCAGTGTATGGATGCTCGTCACCACAGCCCATACACCGCACTCGATCACATAACACATAACACGTAATCCTATTCCCTCAAGCTAGGATAGAACAAACACTTACCTCGAATGCTTATGAACAATTCAATCCGTGGAAATGTCTTTTCTTTCAATTTGGCTCCAATCCAACCGTATCTATACACAATTGATTTAATATCATCAATTCTACTCCACAAATAAATTCTTAATACCAAATACAACTTTTACAACATTCTGCCATGAATAGTAAATTTCAACCCCGGGCCCACATGGTCGGAATTCGGGGTTAGGACCAAAATCCGGTTACCCATTCCCCACGAGTTCATATATATAATTTGTTTCAAAATCGGACCTCAATTCGAGGTCCAATTCCCCAATTTATGAAAAACCCTATTTTCTAACAAAAACAAGAATTTTACCATGAAAACATTTGATTTCTAATGAAAAACATGTTTAATGATGTTAGGAATTGAAAGAATTAAGTAAAAAGTGACTTACAATCGTTTTGATGAAGAAGAAATCCTTGAAGAGTCGCAAATGGGTGTTTTGGTTTTGTGAAAAATGAAGAAATGGCTGAAATTCGTGTTTTTCAGGTCTCTGTGTTCGCATTTGCGAACATGGGTTCGCAATTGCGAACCCCGACCAATTTATGGAGTTTGAAAAATAAGCTAAGGGTGGAAAGTTCGCATTTGCGACATAATGTTCGCATTTGCGAACAAGGCTCCTTCGCATTTGCGAAGAAGACTTCGCATTTGCGAAGCATGGCTTAGCAGTGAAGGCATCGCATTTGCGAAGAATGCTTCGCATTTGCGAAGCATGGCTTGGCAGTGAAGGCATCGCATTTGCGAAGAATGCTTCGCATTTGCGAAGCATGGCTTGGCAAGTGAAGGCCTCGCATTTGCGAGGTTATGTTCGCAATTGCGAACCCAAGCCTTCCTGGACGCCCTTCGCATTTGCGATCAAGGGTTCGCATTTGCGAACCCTGCCTTGGTCCGTCACCTTCGCAATTGCGAGAAATTCTTCGCAATTGCGAAGCCAACAGCTGGGTGAAAAAAAACCAGCAGTTCAAAATTCAGAAATTTAACCCAACGGCCTATCAAATCTTTACCCGAGCCCCCCGGGCTCCAAACCAAACATGTACACAACCTCAAAAACACATTATGGACTTGTTCGTGCGATCATATCGCCAATAACACTTCGTTTCAATCAAATCAAGCCCCAAACTCATGGTTTTCATAGCTTTGATTTTCAAAACTTCTTAACTTGGAACTCAAGGTCCAAAACATCTCAAACGACATCCAAATGTCACCAAACTTTACAGAAATCACATATATAATATTTAAGACTTGTACCGGGCGTCGGAACCAAAATACGAGCCCGATACCAAGGTCTATCAATTTATTTCCTTTAATAATTGCATCAAAAACAATTTCACATAAAAATTCATAACTTGGGCTCTAGGCCTCAGGAATTCGACTCCGGACACATGTCCAAGTCCCATATTTTCCTACGGACCTCTCGGGACCATCCAATCTCGGGTCCGGATCCGTTTACCAAAAATGTTGACCGAAGTCAACCATATCAATATTAATATCATTTTTATCCAAATTTCTCATAGAATTCATATTTTCTATCACAAAATCTTTCCGGCTACATTCTCGGATCGTGCACGTAAATCGAGGCAACATAGAATGAGGTTTTCAAGGCCTCAGAAGCTCGAAATTATTAATAAAATAAGTGATGACCCTTTGGGTCGTCACAAAAGGTTGCTGAAGCGAGAAAAGGCTTTCACCCCTATCGGAGAATCTTATGCGAGTGTGTTCGAAAGGTTGAATCATGTTGGCTTGATTAAGCCGCTCGCCAGATGTATTCCAAATCCTCT
>JASVEL010010718.1:0-27161 GCA_032618575.1 Nicotiana noctiflora | reverse complement strand
AGTCAGCTCACTTCATTCCAGTTAGTACTACCTACTCATCGGAGCGGTTGGCAGCGATCTTTATTCGAGAGATTGTTCGGTTGCATGGAGTCCCGGTGTCTATCATATCCGATAGGGGTACTCAGTTCACTTCTCAGTTTTGGAGAGCATTTCAGCGAGAGATGGGTACGCGGGTTGAGTTGAGTACAGCATTTCATCCCCAGACAGACGGACAGTCTGAGCGCACTATTCAGATCTTGGAGGATATGTTGCGAGCTTGTGTGATTGATTTTGGTGGTTCGTGGGATGAGTTCCTACCACTTGCCGAGTTTGCCTACAACAACAGTTATCAGTCGAGTATTCAGATGGCCCCGTATGAGGCATTGTATGGCAGGCGGTGTAGATCCCCCGTGGGATGGTTTGAGCCTGGTGAGGCTAGGTTGATAGGGACTGAGTTAGTCCAGGATGCTCTGGATAGAGCAAAGTTGATCCAGGAGAGGCTTCGTACAGCACAGTCTCGTCCAGAAGAGTTATGCGGACCGTAGAGTTCGAGAGTTGTCTTTCATGGTTGGTGACAGAGTATTGTTGAAGATTTCACCTATGAAGGGTGTCATGAGGTTTGGGAAGAAAGGAAAGTTGAGTCCCGGGTACATTGGTCCTTTTGAGATACTTAGGAGAGTTGGAGAGGTGGCATATGAGTTGGCCTTGCCGCCCAGCTTATCCAGCGTTCATCCAGTATTCCATGTGTCTATGCTCCGGAAGTACATTGGAGATCCGTCTCATGTATTAGATTTCGGTACCATTCAGCTTGATGGTGATCTATCCTATGATGTGGAGCCTATTGCCATTTTGGGATGGCAGGTGAGAAAATTGAGGTCTAAGGAGATTGCATCAGTTAAGGTTCAGTGGAGAGGTCGACCCGTGGAGGAGGCCACTTGGGAGATCGAGCGGGAGATGCGGAGCAGATATCCTCACTTGTTTGAGACTTCAGGTATGTTTCTTGACCCGCTCGAGGACGAGCGTTTGCTTAAGAGGGGGAGAATGTGACGACCCGGCCCGTCGTCACGAGAATTTCCACCCCGTTATGTTGTAAATACATGTTTTATGATTTTATACCAATATTAAAGTCTATCGGGTGAGTTAGGAGTGAATTGGATTGAAAATGAGGCATATAGCCTTTGGGAAAGAAACTTGAATAAGGAAAGTCAACCCGGAGTTGACTATTTGGTTAGAAGGCTCGGAATCGGATTCTGATGATTCGGTTAGTTCCGGGAGGTGATTTGTGACTTAGGGGAGCGATCGGAATTGAATTTGGAGACCGGTGTAGAAATAGGCTTGAATTGGCTAAGGTTGAATTTTGACGAAATCCGAACGGTAGGTGAGATTTTGATCCGGGAGTCGGAATGGAATTCGACAGTTGCAGTAGCTCCGTTAGGTGATTTTGGATGTGCCTGCAAAATTTCAGGTCATTCGGACGTCGTTTGGTCGGGTTTTTGATTGAATGTGTAATTTGGAATGTTTTAAGGAATTTAGGCTTGAATCCGTGGTTAATTGGTGATTTTGATGTTTAGGATGGTGTTTTTATGATTGGAACAAGTTCGAATAAGGAATTAGGATGTGTTGGTGTGTTTGAATGAGGTCCGGGGGCCTCGGGGTGTTTTCGGATGGTTAATCGGGAGAAATATGGAAAATTGCAGAAAATTTGTGCACTGCCTCTGTTGTTTCCGCTCCTGCGGAATTATGGGCGCAGGAGCGGGTGCGCTGAAGCGGAAAGGAGCCGCAGAAGCGGCGACCGCAGAAGCGGAAGGGGCCGCTGAAGCGGAAGCGCGGGAGCGGGCAGGGAGCCGCAGAAGCGGCCATCGCAGAAGCGGAAGGAAGCCGCTTAGGCGAGTCCGCAGAGGCGGACGCCTAGCCGCAGAAGCGGAAATATCCGCAGGAGCGATCGAGTCTCCGCAGAAGCGGACGCGTAGGAGCGGAAATTTTTCCGCAGAAGCGAAAATCGCTGTAAGTAAGTGTATCAGAAGTTAGAAAAATTTCAGAACATTTAACACATTTTGGGTCTCGGCTTTAGAGGCGATTTGGGCGATTTCGAAGAGAAATTCAAGGGAAATCATCAGGTAATCATCTATGGACTTAAACTATGATTAGTATTGGTAATATTATGCAATTATATCATGAAAATGGAGGAATTTGGGGTAATTTATGGAGGATTTAGCTCTAGGCTTGGACTTTAGAAAATCAAGGTTTTGAATGGGCAAATGGAGTCCGAATTTGGTAAAATTGATATGCTTAGACTCGTATTGAGATGAGGGTTCCGAATATGTCACTTTCGTGATTTTTCGACAAGCGTACCGAAAGTCGGGTTTTGACAACTTTGGGAATTTTGATGTAAATTGAGTTATATTGATTGGGTGTCGTCCCATTGGCCTAATTTGTTGTGTTTCTACTGTATTTGATCAGATTCTACACGTGCGGAGCTTGATTCTCGTGGCAAGGGCATTGCGGAGTAGTCTTCGTGATTTTTGTGGGTGATGACTGTGAGCACGTGATTTTTGCCCTATATGAGAATTACTCCCAAAAATTCAAAATAAAAGAGTTTTGTGTTGTTTGCAATATTTGTGAATTTTGTGTTATTTTCTTGAATTGTTTGCATTTATCTGTGCATATTTATTTGTTTAAATAAATAAAAAATATAAAAATATGTTGCATTTGTATATAAAATTCAAGTTTATACTTAGGAATAATTAAGTTTATTTATAAAATCACAAAAATATGTATGTTTGCATTTTTAGCATTTAATGTCCAATTTTGTGCGATTTTCATTTTTTATTAACGTCTAATTTTGTGTGATAATTATTATTCTGAGTTAATTAGTATTTTTAAGATAATTTTGGTTTTATAATTTAATCTTAACATTTTTTTTTAAAATTTATTTCATAATAAATAATTTTTTTTTATATAGAGAAGACAAATTCGGAATTGGGCCTTTTCTTAAATTTTAAACTTAGGCCCAAACCTATTCTACCCAACCCAAAACCATATAACCCAAACCCAAGACCCATAACCCATGATCCAAACCCATAACCCATATACTAATATACTATTCATACTAACCCTAAACCTAACATAACACATAACACAAAAAAAGCCTCCACACTCACTATTCCCTCTCTTCCTCTCCTTCTTCTTCTTCTCTTTCCCTTACTCCCTCCATGGCCGACCCCCCCACACTGCCCAGCACCCCCACACTGCCCAGCACCCCCCACTGCCCAGCACCCTCCCCGTCTCCCCTTCGCAGCCATGCAGCCAGCAGCCGAGCAGCAGCTCGCTACTTTCACTGCTGGCCGAGAAAACCGAGCTCCATGGCTGCCGAGCTCCATGGCTGCCGAGCTCCAGCCCATCCATGGCTGCCGAGCTCCAGTCACCATGGTTGTTGTCGTCGCCGAGCATGTCCCGAGTTTTTCTTCTTCATCTTCCTTTCTTTTGATTTTTCCGGCGAGGGTATGTATATATATATATATATATATATATATATATATATATATATGTATATACACGTGTATATAGGTATAAACATATGTTATATACATATATATACGTGTATATATAGCATACATGTATATATATATACATATATATATATATATGTTTGAATAAAGTAATAAAAAACCCTAATTATGCATGTGTATATACTATGTATATGCTGTGTATATACGTGTATACATGGGTATATTAGATATATATGACTATATGTATATATGTATATTTTATTTTTATTTTTTTTATTTTTCAGGCAGAATATATTTATCGTTATTTTTATTATTTATTTTTTTTATTTTTTCGGACAATATATATATTTTCTTGGTATATATATATATATATATATATATATTTCGTTTTTTTTATTGTTGTTGTTATTTTATTTTTCGGACAGATTCTTTTGTTACTTATTTTTTATTATTTTTTCGGATGATTATGTATATATATATAGGAATTTCATTTTCTATGTATATTATGTATATATTAGGTTTATCTTATGTATGTATATGTATATACGAGTATATTATATATATATATATATATATATATATATATATATATATATATATATATATATTTCGGGCAGATTTATATCTATATATATTCCGGGCAGATTTCTGTATATATATATATATATGTATATTTTCGGATTTATATAGTATATATTTGATTTTATTTCTTACTTGTTGTTCATCATGTTCTTGATTATTTCTTCATTTTTCATACTTTAATCATGTGTTTTGTTAAGTTGTTATCATACTTCATTTTTCCTAAATCTTGGTTGTGATATTGGCAAATTTAATTTGAATTTTAGATGATTATTGAGTTTAGTAGATTAAATTTGTTTCTTTATTTTGCTTAATTCTAAATTCGGATTTTAATTACAGAATTAAAATAGTTGGTTTGATATGTTAAGTTTAATCTAATTTGAATTTAAGTGATTTGAAGTTATTTGTTTGTTATTGTTGATGAATCTGGAATTTTTGGGTTATTAAAAATAATGTTGTTCTTGGTTGTTCATCATGTTGTTAGAATTATTGTTAAAGTTGTTTAAGAATTGTTTAAAATTGCTATATTTTGGTTGTTTGATTTAGATGAATTGGTTATAGCTGACAAGGTTAGAATAGTAATTTTCAATAATTTTGGGGGTATTTTGGTCATTAATTTGTAGTTAATTATTTGAAATAAAGTATTTTGTCCGGTAGTTATTTAAATATTATTTAAATTAGAGTAGAAGACAAAATATTTTATAGTGGTAACTAAAGTATTAATAAAATAAGCAAAGTGGGGCACAAAACATAATGAGTGGGATTTAAAGTATAATCAAAATAAAGTAGTGGATTGTGGGGTTCAAGAAAGTGGAATCTTTTTAATTTATAGTGGTATGTTTTTTTTTAATTAAAGGAAGATGTCTTACTTATATAAGTTAGAATCATATTTCATTGAGGGGGGGGGGGGAATCAGAGAGAAGAAAAAATTTGAGAGAGAAGAATCGGAAAAAAAAAAATCTTAAAGAGTGTTAGCAAATAGTAAAACAAAAACGAAAAAAAAAATCTGAAAAAATTAGTCTTCCATTTTTACAAATCCGATTCTGAAGTTCAATTCTGGTTATTAAATCTTATTGCTTAAATCCGGATACTGGGTATTTTTGAGGTTGCTGTTGCTGTGATATTGCTGTAATATTGCTGTGTTGATCACCGGTATTTCTTTTATTTCCAATATCAGGTACATACCTAATCATGTTTAAATAATAAGATGAATACATGGGAAAGATGAGAATTTTGTTAAAATTTTAAATAGTTTCTATTTCTATTTTCTTTTACAGATTATGTTTCAATAAATTCCATATTAATATTCTGTAAGTTTTGTGATAACTTTAAATAATTAAGCTTTGTTGTAGCAATAATAATTCACTTCTAAAAATGGTTATTAAATAGTATAGTTATAAATACGTTTATTAATATTCAAATTGTTTAGGAAGAATGAATTACTCTTTTGTTAATCAAATTAATTAGAACTTCTTTAATATCGTCTTTAATAAACTAAGTTGTTAATATGTAGTTAAGTTTAACAAAAATGCGAATTTTAATTATTTTGCGTAAATTAGGCATTTAGGTACGATTTGAGTTTTCAATAATACAAGAATGGTTTCTTCAAGATCATCAAATCTCCCAATATAGATGTAAATAATTAAGGTTGATTATGGTTTCGAAAAATAGTTGTAAATAGTTAATATCATGGGTTTAAGTTAAAAAATAGTATAAAAAAAAGTTAAAAATATGAGTCTAAATTAGTTATAAGATTGGTTTAGTTTGTACAAATATTAGTTGTTGGTTTTGCACTTTTATTTTTAGTTTTAATTTAAGTACTGGTTATTTAAAAAAAAAAATTCCAAACGTAGTAAATAAAAAATATTTTTTTTAGTATGTAATCAATTAGGATATTTGCCCCTCAAATTAAAAAAAAAAAACGAATTTAAATAAAAATTACAATTGATTTGTGATTTCTGTTTTTTTTTTTACCTAGCTTTGAATAATTGGAATAAATAATTTTATCATATAAACTTTAATATTGTTATAATTTTGATAGTTTTTGAATAAATGATTTTATTGGTTTTTCTTTTTTATATATTCAAGTTTTTAATATTATTCTAAATTAGCTTTTTTTTATTATTAAGTTGTGAAATTTCGTATTTAATAAAATAATAAAATAATAATAATAATAAAATAATAAATAAAACAATTTCAAAAAAAAAAATATTTTTTGTTTAAACATAGATTAAAATCTGTTTCATTAAGTTTTTTTGTCATAAATAAGATAAGTATTGCATTTTTAATTTCTAAATTAATTATGAGATTTCTTTATTTATAAAAACTAAAAATAGGAAATGTAGTCATTTTAGAATTATATTGTTAATAAAAATGAGATGAGCCTCGCCGCACTAAATACACAATTGCGGGGCCCTCAAATTAATTGTAAAGACTTAGACTCGGGAAGACCGTTTAATGAATTTCACGGTCTTTCCCAAAGTTAATAAAGACGATAGAACCCTTAGGCACGATTTGTAAATAAATTACTTTCCTAAATACGGGTGCGCATTTATGTGACCCAAATCTTACTCTCGGCGAAACTGAAATGCATTAAAGTCACGGGCGTACCGGTTGCGGTGTGACTCGAAATGTGTTTTCGTGACGTCGCAATTCTTCTAAAATTAAAAGGCGGAACATTAAAAGCACCTAGTTAAAATATATGAAGAAATCAAATAAGTCAAGAACAACAGTTGAGCGACCGTGCTAAAACCACGGAATTCGGGAGTGCCTAACACCTTCTCCGGGTTAACAGAATTCCTTATCCAGATTTCTAGTTTCGCAGACTGTAAAAACAGAGTCATATTTCCTCGAATTCGGGATTAAACTAGTGACTTGGGACACCATTATCTTCCCAAGTGGCGACTCTGAAAAAATTAAATAAATTGATCCCGTTCCGACTGTCCTTTAAGTGGAAAAACTCCTTCACTGATTATTATTATATTTCTTCTCGGGGTGTAATATTAAACAGTGGCACATTTACATTTATACGTTATATGCGGTGTAAAAAGGGAGGTGTGACAGCTCTGGCGACTCTGCTGGGGACAAGTAACCCAGAACTTCGGTTCGGGGTTTAAGAATTCGAGCTCAGTAAAATTGCTGTTTTTGTTTATATCTGATTTCATTATATATTTTGATTAATGTGCTACATGTTTACCGCTTTGATATTGCGTGAACTGTATATATAAAACCGTGCCGAAAACCCTTCTCTTCTTATCTCCGGGGATGTGCTTACTGGTTGAGACTCCCCTTTCTGTTAGTGTCAATACCAAAAATAAGAAAAAAGAGGCCGGACAAGTTACAAAGCCGATTGACTCCGCGGGTCACCGGTACGTAGCCCCCTCCTCGATCCGAGTTGTCCGCTCGGGTACACGGTCTAGCACCATATGAAAACTTCGGGATATTGAACCTAGGTCTAGGACGTTTATTTGCATCATATCTGACTTAGGGGACTCAACATAGGGGTTGGGTCCGTCTAGGACAGGTGACCCGGTAATTAAGACCGAGCATATTATGTGTTGCATTTTTAATTGTCCTTGATCATTATGCGGACCGGCAAAAATCCCAAGGGTAGAAAAATTGTTGAAAAAAAAAGAGAGAAATAAGAGTTAGTGAAAATGGGTATCAAAAAAAAAAAATTGAAAAAATGGTTTTGTTGTTGAAATAAATTGGTCAATTAATCTGACCGAACTACGCAGGTTTGATTCTCGCCATTAGGTGGGATACGTAGGCAACCTTTAAACGGGTCCAACCACACTTTTAAAAAAAAAAAGAAAATCGGGAGAAAAAAGATTTTCCTTTCAAATAATCGAGGTAATCGCTATTTTTGGAAATGGCCGAATGTTCCGAAAGGACGCCGGAAGGTTGTTTTGGCAAAAATGGCCACTTCGAAAGTCATTTTCTTTCCTTTCCTTCAAAAATGAAAACTTGCATTGAAAAAGATTTTCCTTTTTTCTAAATAAAATCGCCTTAATAAATGTGCAGGACGAGCACAATGATGAATGAGCATTTTTCCCTAAATAAAATCCCTTTGGAGTTGAAATTATGGTGGCAAGACATGGGATCAGATGGTCAGGACTGGGTCAAAGGTTATTTGAAAGATCTTACGGGATTATTGGACATAATCCCCCGAGGCGACATAATTAGAGCGTTGGTCACATTTTGGGATCCAACACACAATGTATTGCATCTCCCGGATTTTGAACTCACTCCTACTCTAGAGGAAATTGCTTTCTATATCGGGAAGACTGAGGTTCCGTTAAAAGGAAAATACCCGGTATCTCCAAGGACGGTAACGGTGCATCGTTTTCTGGACTCTCTGAAAATTGCCAGGAATGTTCACAACGAAAATCTAGCCAACGGGTTCTGCTCCTTAAACTTCATCTATAGTAGGTATGGACACATCGGGGGTTTCAATGACCCCACGAACAAGTTATGCGGCAAGTCCAACCGAGCAAAATGGGAGGAGCACCGGAGGTTTGCTTTCTTAGTGGCATTTCTCGGAATTGTCATATTTCCGAGAAAAGATGGGCATATCAGTATAAAGGTTGCCGGGGTAGCTAGCACATTGATAGTACAAGACAATTGTACTCTAGCTCCAATGATTGTAGCTGACATCTACCGTGCTCTGACTGCGTGCAAAGCGGGAGCCAACTTCTTTGAAGGGTGTAATTTGATCTTGCAGATTTGGTTAATTGAATATCTATGCCATCATCCTTCGTTCTCAAGTTATGGTTCGGCTGAACGAACATGTTTGGAAGAATTCTGTACGAGAACAAAAGAAGTGAAATTGCCGGAGGGAGTCAAAGATTGGATTTTGCATCTTCGATCATTAACTGATGGCCAAATCGATTGGACATATGATTGGCTACCTCTTGACGAGGTAATATATATGCCGACGGAAGGGTCGCCATTTTTGATCATGGGCTTGAAAAGCATCCAACCTTATGCCCCATACAGGGGCCCTGCGACAGTTGGGTAGATGTCAAGTTGTTCCGAGAGACGGAGACCTCGGTTCGCAAGCTATAGAAATTGGTCCAGATGGGCAATTCCCGGAAGCAAAGATCCGGCAAATCTGGAATGAGTGCCAAAACCTGAAAATGGATACTTGTGTGTAGAAGAGAGCCCGGGGAGAAGTATCGTCAGGATACTCCACATGGTACCGACGGGGTGTTGAACACGAACGTCTTTCAAAGAGACCTCACTTGCAAGACCTGATAGAGCAATCCGAGGAAAATCTGAAATGGGCGGCCAAGGAAAAAGAATATAAGGCCAAAATCAGTCTGTTGGAAGATAAACTGAGAAATCTTCATTTCGAAAGCGGCTTACAAGCAGCATCCGATGAAGTGGAAAAGAAACAGTTGAAGAAAGAAAATGATGTGTTGAAGGCTCAAATAGCTCAAATGAAAATTGCATCCGAGACCCCAGTTCGTTCAGCCCGAGAGGAAAAGTTAATTGAGATTCTCCGGCGGAAAGTGAATGACTATAGCTTTGATTTGGACGTAGCTGAAAAAGAGTTAGTCAAGGCTCGGAAGCAAATGGACAAAGACGCCGAGGAAAGAGCCAAGTTAGTCCGGCAGCTACAAGGCAAGCATGATGTTGAAATAGCTCAGCTTAGAAAGAAAATGATCTCAGCCACAGTCAAAAGTAACAAGATTATCAAAGATCTTGAAGAAGAAAGAGAGCACTGCTACACGACTATGGCTAGATTGGAATTGAAGCTGCAACAGGTGCAAAAGGACAACCAACATACCTTGGATGCTCGCGCTCGACAAATAAGTCGGCTATTGCAAGAAAAAGGGGTCATCAGAGAAAAGATTGTTCGCATCGCCCAATACATCACCCGAAAGACTCAGCTTTGTGAAGACATGTCTCGGAGGACTTTTGTATCTGCAGTGAAGTTTTTTGTACAACAAGTCATGGCCGACCTGGATAGGCTTCAAAGGGGTTTAGCATATAGGCCCGCGGCAAGGCCGAACGATGCCTCGCGGGCACTAGGTGCATTAATGTACTCTTAGGTCATGCATCATCTTTTATTTTTCTTTTTCTTAAACATCACTTTGTAATCAAGGTTTTGAATTATCAATGAGAAAACAAAGTGTTGTTACCAATTCTTTTGCTTTATGTCATTTCCTTTATATCCGCTAGGCAAATAAATAGGAGCATGATTATGAAAACGGCAAGGAAAAAGAGAGAAAAGAAAAAGCAAGAAAAGAAAAAAGAAAAAAAGAAAGAGAAAAAAACAAAAAAGAAAAGAAAAAAAGAAAGAAAGAAAACTAAAGAGCGGAAAAAGAAAAAGATGATCGAAGTGAGCAGCGGCCGGGATGATGCATAACGACTCGAGCAAATGTGTTTGTTTTTAAAGTCGTTACATCTTATTCACGCGCTAACAACTAACAAGTGTTGATGTTTGTGAGTTCAGATTTTCTAGGCAACTGGCATACTGGCTACCCACCCATACAACACCAGATCCAAAAAGATGACAAAGGCTGTATCCCAGGAGATCGAGGCAACCATTGTAGACCCTGCTCACGAAGAAGAGATCGTGGATGTGGCGGGGATGAAAGAAGAAATGTACAAGTTAAGACAACAGATGGCTGAAATGTACCAGGCTTGGTCAAGAGGTCAACCACTACCAGCCTACCCTGCCAACCCTGCATACGTCCCTCCAGCCAATCCTAACCCCGAGCCACCAACACCGAACTCATCCTCCACCTACCCCGATTACCCTCACTACTATGCTTCCACCTCCCAGATACCACCACCTCCAGCCAAGCAAACACCACCTCAGGTTCCACAAGTTGCTCCGGTATATGTGGCACCTCCGCCCGCTCTTATCCACAAATCCTCTAGCGAACCAATGTTTCATATCCAGGATTCTCACTACTACCCTCCGGAGCCGACTTTCAGACAACACGAATCTCATGCTCCGATGATAGAAGCGAGTGCCGGGCAGGAAGAGATGGCTCGGAAAGTGAAAAGCCTTGAGAATGCTTTCCGCAATATGCAGGGACTGGGAGGGCAAGTAAGTGTAGCCTACAAAGACCTGTGTTTGTTCCCTGAGGTGCAGCTTCCTGCGGGATTTAAGTTGCCAAAGTTCGACATGTACAACGGACACGGGGATCCGGTAGCTCATCTAAGAGGATATTGTAGTAAGATGAGAGGCGCGGGAGGTAGAGATGAATTGTTGATGGCGTACTTTAGCCAAAGTTTGAGTGGATCAGCGTTGGAATGGTATACCCGACAGGACCATACAAGATGGTTCGTTTGGGATGATTTAGCACAAGCTTTCGCTAGTCACTTTCAGTACAATTTGGAGATCATACCCGACAGGTTATCCCTTACCAAGCTGGAGAAAAAGCCAGGAGAGAGCTTTAGAGAATACGGTTTTAGATGGAGGGAACAAGCCGCTAGAGTGGATCCACCGATGAAAGAGGGAGAGATGGTGGATTGTTTTCTGCAAGCTTTGGATCCAACATACTACGGCCATCTAGTGTCAGCAATTGGAAAGAGTTTCAACGAAGTTGTAAAAATGGAAAGTTTTGTAGAAGAGGGTTTGAAGACAAACAAAATTATGAGTTTTTCGGCTATCAAAGCCACCAATCAAGCTATACAGAGTGGAAATGGAGGAGTGATGGGAAAGAAGAAGAAAGAAGAAGTGTCAACCATTGAAAGTAGGTCCTGGAGTCGCAACCCACATTATAACCCACCGAGACCCTACCGCCAACACCCACCAAGCCCGTCAACTCCATATAATCCACCACCCCCATCTTACCCGCCAAACCCCTACAATGCACCAAGCCCATATAACCCACCACCACCACCATACCCACCAACTGTCCCACATTACCACCACCCTCAAGCCCAAACTTACCCACCACCACCACCCCATGTGTGGAGAGCTCAAGCTCCACACAATGTGTACCACACCCAGAACACATACCCAACCCCTAAACCTTACCGCAACCAAAATAGACCCAGGCCGGACGCTGATTGGAGAAACAAAGCAAGAAAAACATTCACTCCTCTCGGAGAATCATATACCAGTCTTTACCACAGGTTGAAAGAATTGGGGATGTTGAGACCAATCGCACCAAAAAATCCAAACCCACCCCCGAAAAATCTTGATTCTTCTGTCAGATGTGAATACTGTTCGGGAACATTGGGCCACGATACTGAGAAGTGTTGGCAATTAAAGAATGCCATTCAAGATCTTATCGATGAGAGGAGAATTGAAGTGCAGGCTCCCGAGGCCCCAAACATTACCCAGAATCCATTGCCGAATCACCACGAAACGAATATGATAGAACTGGTGCAGGGTGATGGCAATCAAAAACCATCTCAGGCCGTCATGATGATAAAGTCGAGTGACAAGTTAGAGAAAGAAATTGTGAAAGAGGAAGCAATTGTTGAGAAACCAAAGCCGGTAGTGATGGGAGGTTTAAAGGTGGTAGTTCCAGGTGCAAAGACGATCGTGACTGTGAAAGGAGCAAGTGCAGAGCCGGTAATCATAAAACCAGTAGTGCAAATGCCAGTGGTGAATACAAAGACTGTGCCTTGGAACTATAACAAGGTGACGGTAGTTTACAAGGGAAAAGAGATTTCTGATGAAATTAACGAAACGCATGGACTCACCCGATCTGGAAGGTGTTTTGCTCCAGAGGAACTGAGAAAGATGAAGACGGTAAAAGAAAGTCAATTGAAGAAGCCGGTGTCGGAGGAGGAAGCAGAAGAATTTCTTAAGAAAATGAAGTCACAAGAGTACTCAGTGGTTGAGCAGTTAAGAAAGACCCCGGCCCAAATTTCTTTGCTATCTTTGTTGATACATTCAGAAGAGCACCGGAAGGCTCTTATGAAGATTCTAAATGAGGCTCATGTTCGGAGAAGATTTCAGTGTGTCACTTGGAGAAGATTACCAGCAAAATTTTCGAGTCTAATAGAATCACCTTCTCTGATAAGGAGCTGCCGGTGGAAGGAACTGAACACAATAAAGCATTGTACCTCACGGTAAAGAGTGAAGAGTCAGTCGTGACCAGGGTATTGATTGACAATGGATCGAGCGCGAACATCTGCCCGCTGTCAACTCTAGGGAAGCTGAACATTAGCCCGGACAGAATCCGGAGAAACAATATCAATGTGAGAGGATTTGACGGCGGAGGTAAGAACACGTTGGGAGATATTATTTTGGAAGTGACCATCGGTCCCGTTGATTTTACGATGGAGTTCCAGGTGCTCGACATCGCCGTATCGTATAACTTGCTGTTAGGTCGACCCTGGATTCATGCGGCCAAGGCGGTACCATCTTCTCTACATCAGATGGTCAAGTTTGAATGGGAGCAACAAGAGATTGTTGTACACGGAGAGGAAAATGCTTGTAATGTGGTAGCACCTTTTGATGGTACTGATGGGGATAGGGGTCCTTGGGTCTACCAAGTGACGGATGCTATAGAAGTGAACAAAGTTGCTGAAGGAGAAAAGTTACCAACCCCGATGATGGCACCAACTGCTATAATGGTGGCCAGAGAAATGCTGAAAAATGGATTTGCACCGGGGAGGGGATTAGGCAAAACACTGCAGGGAGTCACTCAACCAGTTCAGCTTTCGGAGAATAAAGGTACATTCGGCTTAGGGTTCAAACCCACCTTTGCTGATATCCAAAGAGCCTCTAAAGCCAAGAAAAACTGGACCTTGCCCAAACCCATACCCAAATTATCCGACATCTTTATCAGGCCTGGTACAAAATATCAACCATCTGCTGCAACAAAGTGCATTGAGACCCAACTTGATGAAGAAATGCTTGGTTTTGCAAAAATGTTTTGGGAGGTGAACACGATTGAAGCAGGGGAAGGCACGAGCGGAATGGACGTGCAATTTGTGGGGCCTAGAGTCACATTGAACAATTGGGAAGCTACTCCTTTCCTTATCCGGAAGGAGTCTTGGTAGTTAGCTCAAAATTTCATCATTGCTTCCCCGAAAGTTGTTATTTTATAATTTCCCCATTCCCCTCATGAAGAAATCACCATGTATCCCGAACATTGTTCGTTTCTTTTATTAATGAAATGCAGTTTTTCCTTTTTCTTCACTTTTGCCTTATTTTTCTTTATTTTTCCTTTTGTACAGTTTTGCATGTGTTGATTCCAATGCCATGTCATGCGTGAAGGATTCTAGACCCAGTTCCGACAATCACGCTACTATACAAGAAATCGAGGAAGATAGTGAAATAGAATGTGAGGATGAGGAAGCCCTGGAGGAAATAAGTAAGGACATGAAACAATACGAGGAAAAACCCAAGCCGAATCTGAGTGATACGGAATCTGTAAACTTGGGGAGCGAAGATGATGTCCGAGAAACAAAGATTAGTGTGCATTTGGAGGCACCCCTCAGGGATGAATTGATAGGGTTGTTACATGAATTTAAGGACATCTTTGCCTGGTCCTATGATGACATGCCCGGGCTTAGCACAGATTTAGTGGTACACAAGTTGCCTATCTACTCGGAATGCCGGCCAATAAAACAAAAGCTGAGAAAATTCAAAACGGACATTAGCGTGAAGATAAAAGAAGAGGTGAATAAGCAGTTCGAGGCAAAGGTCATAAGAGTTACCAAATACCCCACCTGGTTGGCAAATGTTGTGCCGGTCCCGAAGAAAGACGGCAAAACCGGAGTGTGTGTAGACTATAGAGACCTCAACAAAGCTAGTCCGAAGGATGACTTCCCGTTGCCAAACATTCACATATTGATCGATAATTGCGCCAAGCATGAAATCGGTTCGTTTGTGGACTGTTACGCAGGTTATCACCAGATCCTGATGGACGAAGAAGATGCTGAGAAAACTGCCTTCATTACACCTTGGGGAACGTATTGTTACAGAGTAATGCCGTTTGGATTGAAGAATGCTGGGGCAACTTACATGAGGGCAATGACCACAATGTTTCATGATATGATGCATCGAGAAATTGAAGTATATGTGGATGATGTCATCATAAAGTCCAGAAAACAACCTGATCATGTGAAAGATTTGAGGAAGTTTTTCCAAAGACTCCGGAGGTACAATCTAGAACTCAATCCGGCGAAGTGTGCTTTTGGAGTACCTTCAGGGAAACTACTGGGGTTTATTGTGAGCCGGCGAGGTATTGAACTGGATCCATCAAAGATCAAAGCTATTCAAAGTCTACCTCCGCCGAAGAACAAGAAGGAGGTCATGAGCTTATTAGGAAGGTTGAATTACATTAGTCGGTTTATTGCTCAGTTGACATCAACATGCGAGCCGATTTTCAAGTTGTTGAAGAAAGACGCGGCAGTGAAATGGACCGACGAATGTCAGGAAGCCTTTGACAAGATCAAGGAATATTTGGCCAATCCTCCGGTGTTAGTTCCTCCAGAACCAGGGCGTCCTCTGATTTTGTATTTGACGGTGCTGGATAACTCTTTCGGTTGTGTACTGGGTCAACATGATGAGACATGCAAGAAAGAACAAGCCATCTACTACCTCAGCAAAAAGTTTACATCCTACGAGGTGAAGTATACCCAACTGGAGAGAACTTGTTGTGCATTGATTTGGGTGGCTCAGAAGTTAAAGCATTATTTGTCAGCATACACCACGTACTTGATATCACGATTGGATCCTCTCAAGTATATATTTCAGAAGCCTATGCCTACGGGAAGACTGGCCAAATGGCAGATTCTGCTCACGGAATTCGACATTGTCTATGTAACTCGTACGGCAATGAAGGCACAAGCTATTGCGGACCACTTAGCCGAGAATCCGGTGGATGATGAATATGAACCATTGAAAACATACTTTCCGGATGAAGAGGCAATGCTTGTCGAGGAGATGGAGCAAGAGGAGAGGCCAGGATGGAAAATGTACTTTGATGGAGCTGTCAACAGCAGGGGCGTTGGTATCGGAGCGGTACTCATTTCAAGTACGGGACAACACTATCCCGTCACAGCTCAGCTCCGATTTTTCTGTACCAACAATATGGCCGAATATGAGGCATGCATCTTGGGATTAAGGATGGCGATTGACATGGGTATTCAAGAGATTTTGGTCATGGGTGACTCGGATCTTTTGGTACACCAAATTCAAGGAGAATGGGAGACACGACATTTGAAATTGATACCATATCGGTATTGTTTGCACGAGTTGTCTCAAAGGCTCCAGTCTATAGAATTCAAGCACATCCCGAGAATGCACAATGAAATTGCAGATGCTTTGGCCACATTGTCCTCTATGTTGCATCATCCGGACAAGACGTACATAGATCCGCTCCAGATCCAAGTCCGAGATCCGAATGCTTATTGCTTCGTTGTGGAAGAAGAGTCGGATGGAGAGCCGTGGTATCATGATATTAGAGAATACTTGAAAGCTGGCAAATACCGGAGCAAGCCACCGGAGACCAGAAAAGAGCCATCAGGCGTCTAGCCAATGGATTTTTTTTCAGTGGAGGAGTGGTATACAAAAGAACACCAGATCTGGGTTTATTGCGGTGTGTAGATGCACAACAAGCAAATGAAATCATGATTGAAGTACATGTTGGAGTATGCGGACCCCACATGAGCGGATATGTGTTAGCAAAGAAGATCTTGAGAGCTGGGTACTACTGGCTCACGATGGAGCGTGATTGTATCGGGTATGTAAAGAAATGCCATCAATGCCAGGTACATGGGGATCTGATCCACTCCCCGCCTTATGAGTTGCACACAATGTCAGCACCATGGCCCTTTGTTGCTTGGGGCATGGATGTTATCGGCCCAATAGATCCAGCCGCTTCTAATGGGCATAGGTTCATCTTGGTTGCAATTGATTATTTCACCAAGTGGGTTGAAGCTAAGACATTCAAGGCGGTGACGAAGAAAGCGGTGGTGGATTTTGTGCACGAAAATATTATATGCCGATTTGGAATCCCCAAGGTGATTATCACGGACAATGGAGCCAATTTAAACAGTCATCTCATGGCCGAAGTTTGTGAAAGGTTTAAGATCACGCACCGCAATTCCACACCTTACAGGCCAAAGGCAAATGGAGTAGTAGAAGCGGCTAACAAGAATATCAAGAAGATTCTCCGAAAAATGGTGGAGGGATCCAAGCAATGGCATGAAAAATTACCCTTTGCTCTCATGGGTTACCGCACGACGGTACGTACTTCTATCGGAACCACACCTTATACACTGGTGTACGGAACGGAGGCTGTTATACCCGCAGAAATAGAAATACCGTCATTGCGAATTATAGCCGAATATGAGATAGATGACGATGAATGGGTAAAGGCCCGATTAGAACAGTTGAATTTGATTGATGAGAAGAGATTGGCCGCGATCTGCCATGGACAGTTGTATCAGCGGAGAATGGCCAGAGCATATAATAAGAAGGTACGACCTCGAAAGTTTGAAGTCGGACAACTGGTATTGAGGCGTATCTTACCACATTGGGCGGAGGCAAAAGGCAAGTTTGCGCCGAATTGGCAGGGACCGTTCGTGGTATCACGGGTGTTGTCCAATGGAGCATTATATTTAACAGATGTTGAAGGAAAGTGCGTAGAGACTGCTATCAATTCGGATGCGGTCAAAAGATACTATGTATGATTCCTTTTCAATTATGTGTTTTGTATTTTGTTGTGATTTTGGAATTGAAATGACGAAGGCATTTTATTCTCTATCCAAACACTTTATCCATTGATAGCCCCTTTGAGCCTTAATGAATGAATTCTTTCATATCCCTCTCTCGGAATCGCTCTGGTGCAACAAGATCGAATTTGCCAGAATAAAAAATGAAATGATGGAAAATGAAAAAAAAATGATGAAAAAAAATGAAATGAAAAAAAAAATGATGATGAAAAAAAATGAATGAAAAAAAAAAAAGAAAAAAGACAAAAATCGGAAAAAGTCAAAAAGAAATCCATCTAACTTTTGGAGTTGGATGAACTACGTCTGACTTGATCCCGAAAGGGTACGTAGGCAGCCTCTCTGAGGTTCAGTCACAATAAAGAAAAAATCCAAAAATTCCCCACATATTGAAGCTGGGGCAGAAGTTATGTTTAATAATTCCGAGAGTTGTAAATATTTTTAACCCTCGTTGAAATTTTGAGCCTTTATATCTTTCTTTCTTAACCCGTCCAAAAGCCACGTTACAGTCCAAAGAAAGACCTTCTGATCAATTTTGAAATGATAACGAATACAACGAAGGAGCAGCGAAGTATAGGATAATACCCGTGGGAATAGAAAACAAAATACAAAAAGGAAAAATAAAAAATATAAAAAATGAGAGAGTCTCGTCAGTGAAAACCTTAGCCGGCACTGTGAGGCGATTGTGAGGTTGAGAGAAATAAAATGAGAGAGTCTTATCGGTGAAAACCTTAATCGGCACTGTGAGATGATTGTGAGGTTGAGAGAATAAATGAGAGAGTCTTATTGGTGAAAACCTTTCGAGGCACCGTAAGGCGATCATGGGGACTATCAGAAAAGAGAAAAAAGCAAAAAAAAGAGTATCGGTTTGGGTTAAAGGCAATTCAGAGTCTGAATAATGATTGGAACGAACTGGGTCGGAGTTTAAATACATGGCATGGTCAGCGGAATCAGCCAGCAAATACCCAGATAAGTTCTGTCATCTCTCCAAAATACCCTTACCTTTCTTTCATTTTTTCTGCATTTCATTGTTTACCCTTTTGAGAGCTAACTACCAACTCCTGATAACGGAAGTTGAAACAACACTGGATCAGAAAGGATAGAAGATTGGGGAGGAGAATAAAGAAGCTTGGCAAACATGGCCAAAAGAAAAAAAAACAACAAAAATGGAAAGGTGAGAAAATACAAAAAGAGTCTACAAGGGACAAGAAGTCGAAAGCCATGCAACATGAGAAAGCAAAAACAAAGGAAGCAAAAAGAAGTGGGGACGGCAGATGCCAGTTGCCAGCAGTTTATATCTAATAAATTTTGTTTCATGCAGGAACAAATTGTCACTAATCACTTTAAAGTGAATGTGACCAATGTGGAAAATTTAAAATACCAAAAGAGAAAGTCTGCCGAATAAGTGGAGAAATTCACAGGCAAGAGATAAATTGGTAAAAAGGAAAATACCAAAAAGAGGAAGGTAACATCTTTTAAATCTGCTCCCCAGTCCTCAGGCTGAGGGAATATTTTCTGCATTCGCATTGCACGTTTCAATTCTGTTAGGCGCCCACCTTCTAATACGGGAATATTTTCTGCATCGCATTGCACGTTTCAATTCCGTTAGGCGCCCACCTTCAAATACGGGAATACTTTTCTGCATTGCATTGCACGTTTCAATTCTGTTAGGCGCCCACCTTCAAATACGGGAATACTTTTCTGCATCGCATTGCACGTTTCAATTCTGTTAGGCGCCCACCTTCTAATACGGGAATATTTTTCTGCATCGCATTGCACGTTTAAATTCTGTTAGGTGCCCACCTTCGAATACGGGAATACTTTTCTGCATCGCATTGCACGTCTAAATTCTGTTAGGTGCCCACCTTCAAATACGGGAATATTTTCTGCATCGCATTGCACGTTTAAATTCAGTTAGGCGCCCACCTTCAAATACGGGAATATTTTCTGCATCGCATTGCACGTTTCAATTCTGTTAGGCGCCCACCTTCTAATACGGGAATACTTTTCTGCATCGCATTGCACGTTTAATTTCTGTTAGGTGCCCACCTTCAAATACGGGAATATTTTCCGCATCGCATTGCACGTTTAATTTTTGTTAGGTGCCCACCTTCGAATACGGGAATATTTTATGCATCGCATTACACGTTTAATTTCTATTAGGTGCCCACCTTCAAATACGGGAATATTTTCTGCATCGCATTGCACGTTTAATTTCTGTTAGGTGCCCACCTTCGAATACGGGAATACTTTTTTGCATCGCATTGCACGTTTAAATTCTGTTAGGTGCCCACCTTCGAATACGGGAATACTTTTCTGCATCGCATTGCACGTTTAATTTCTGTTAGGTGCCCACCTTCAAATACGGGAATACTTTTCTGCATTTGCATTGCACGTTTAAATTTTGTTAGGTGCCCACCTTCAAATACGGGAATATTTTCCTGCATCGCATTGCACGTTTAATTTCTGTTAGGTGCCCACCTTCGAATACGGGAATATTTTTCTGCATCGCATTGCACGTTTAATTTCTGTTAGGCGCCCACCTTCTAACACGGGAATACTTTTCTGCATCGCATTGCACGTTTAATTTCTGTTAGGCGCCCACCTTCAAATACGGGAATATATTTCTGCACATCATGGTTTATATAGCTAAAAGCCCACACTGGGGCAGAAAAAGAAAAAAAGTAGTTTGTTGTTTTTGTTTTGAGCAGGTTCAGCTCGAGGGCAAGAAGTACCATTGAAAATCAAAAAAAAAAAGAAGAAGAAGAGGAAAACAAGAAAGAAAATCAACAAAAAAGGGAGAGTGAGCATCTCAAAAAATCAAAGAAAAAGAGACAAGGAGAAGCAAACAAAAGCTAGGATAGGAATAATTGTAATTGTAGAATCATAGCTTAGAATAACTTCTTCATTTTACATTCCCCCCGGTGTAATAAGGAGGTCAACAAGCAGTAACCGCAACAGCAGCAACAGTAACAGCAAAAAATCGCAGTTTCATTGGTAGTCCCAGCTACAAAAATTTTCCGAACTACATTGACCTGATTCCCTTTTAGCCAGGGATATGTAGGAAACCTTTTGAAGCAAAGGTTCGGTCAAAATTTTTTTTAAAAAAAAAAAAAAAAAAAAAATTGAAAAAAAATGCTTCTCAATATATTCATAGGGGTCCTTCTTGTATTAACTTATATATATAGAATATATATACAATATTTTTACCGAAGCCAACGGGTGCCCGTTGTGAGCACGTGATTTTTGCCCTATATGAGAATTACTCCCAAAAATTCAAAATAAAAGAGTTTTGTGTTGTTTGCAATATTTGTGAATTTTGTGTTATTTTCTTGAATTGTTTGCATTTATCTGTGCATATTTATTTGTTTAAATAAATAAAAAATATAAAAATATGTTGCATTTGTATATAAAATTCAAGTTTATACTTAGGAATAATTAAGTTTATTTATAAAATCACAAAAATATGTATGTTTGCATTTTTAGCATTTAATGTCCAATTTTGTGCGATTTTCATTTTTTATTAACGTCTAATTTTGTGTGATAATTATTATTAGAATTTAATTAGTATTTTAAGATAATTTTGGTTTTTATAATTTAATCTTAGCATTTTTTTTATAATTTATTTCATAATAAATAATTTTTTTTATATAGAGAAGACAAATTCGGAATTGGGCCTTTTCTTAAATTTTAAACTTAGGCCCAAACCTATTCTACCCAACCCAAAACCATATAACCCAAACCCAAGACCCATAACCCATGACCCAAACCCATAACCCATATACTAATATACTATTCATACTAACCCTAAACCTAACATAACACATAACACAAAAAAAAGCCTCCACACTCACTATTCCCTCTCTTCCTCTCCTTCTTCTTCTTCTCTTTCCCTTACTCCCTCCATGGCCGACCCCCCACACTGCCCAGCACCCCCACACTGCCCAGCACCCCCCACTGCCCAGCACCCTCCCCGTCTCCCCTTCGCAGCCATGCAGCCAGCAGCCGCGCAGCAGCTCGCTACTTTCACTGCTGGCCGAGAAAACCGAGCTCCATGGCTGCCGAGCTCCAGCCCATCCATGGCTGCCGAGCTCCAGTCACCATGGTTGTTGTCGTCGCCGAGCATGTCCCGAGTTTTTCTTCTTCATCTTCCTTTCTTTTGATTTTTCCGGCGAGGGTATGTATATATATATATATACATATATATATATATATATATATATATATATATATATGTATATACACGTGTATATAGGTATAAACATATGTTATATACATATATATACGTGTATATATAGCATACATGTATATATATATACATATATATATATATATATATATATGTTTGAATAAAGTAATAAAAAACCCTAATTATGCATGTGTATATACTATGTATATGTTGTGTATATACGTGTATACATGGGTATATTAGATATATATGACTATATGTATATATGTATATTTTATTTTTATTTTTTTTATTTTTTCAGGCAGAATATATTTCTCGTTATTTTTATTATTTATTTTTTTTATTTTTTCGGACAATATATATATTTTCTTGGTTTTTCGTGTATATATATATATATATATATATATATATATATATATATATATATATATATATATATATATATATATATATTTCGTTTTTTTTATTGTTGTTGTTATTTTATTTTTCGGACAGATTCTTTTGTTACTTATTTTTTATTATTTTTTCGGATGATTATGTATATATATATAGGAATTTCATTTTCTATGTATATTATGTATATATTAGGTTTATCTTATGTATGTATATGTATATACGAGTATATTATATATATATATATATATATATATATATTTCGGGCAGATTTATATCTATATATATTCCGGGCAGATTTCTGTATATATATATATATATATATATGTATATTTTCGGATTTATATAGTATATATTTGATTTTATTTCTTACTTGTTGTTCATCATGTTCTTGATTATTTCTTCATTTTTCATACTTTAATCATGTGTTTTGTTAAGTTGTTATCATACTTCATTTTTCCTAAATCTTGGTTGTGATATTGGTAAATTTAATTTGAATTTTAGATGATTATTGAGTTTAGTAGATTAAATTTGTTTCTTTATTTTGCTTAATTCTAAATTCGGATTTTAATTACAGAATTAAAATAGTTGGTTTGATATGTTAAGTTTAATCTAATTTGAATTTAAGTGATTTGAAGTTATTTGTTTGTTATTGTTGATGAATCTGGAATTTTTGGGTTATTAAAAATAATGTTGTTCTTGGTTGTTCATCATGTTGTTAGAATTATTGTTAAAGTTGTTTAAGAATTGTTTAAAATTGCTATATTTTGGTTGTTTGATTTAGATGAATTGGTTATAGCTGACAAGGTTAGAATAGTAATTTTCAATAATTTTGGGGGTATTTTGGTCATTAATTTGTAGTTAATTATTTGAAATAAAGTATTTTGTCCGGTAGTTATTTAAATATTATTTAAATTAGAGTAGAAGACAAAACATTTTATAGTGGTAACTAAAGTATTAATAAAATAAGCAAAGTGGGGAACAAAACATAATGAGTGGGATTTAAAGTATAATCAAAATAAAGTAGTGGATTGTGGGGTTCAAGAAAGTGGAATCTTTTTAATTTATAGTGGTATGTTTTTTTTTAATTAAAGGAAGATGTCTTACTTATATAAGTTAGAATCATATTTCATTGAGGGGGGGAATCAGAGAGAAGAAAAAATTTGAGAGAGAAGAATCGGAAAAAAAAAAAATCTTAAAGAGTGTTAGCAAATAGTAAAACAAAAACGAAAAAAAAAATCTGAAAAAATTAGTCTTCCATTTTTACAAATCCGATTCTGAAGTTCAATTCTGGTTATTAAATCTTATTGCTTAAATCCGGATACTGGGTATTTTTGAGGTTGCTGTTGCTGTGATATTGCTGTAATATTGCTGTGTTGATCACCGGTATTTCTTTTATTTCCAATATCAGGTACATACCTAATCATGTTTAAATAATAAGATGAATACATGGGAAAGATGAGAATTTTGTTAAAATTTTAAATAGTTTCTATTTCTATTTTCTTTTACAGATTATGTTTCAATAAATTCCATATTAATATTCTGTAAGTTTTGTGATAACTTTAAATAATTAAGCTTTGTTGTAGCAATAATAATTCACTTCTAAAAATGGTTATTAAATAGTATAGTTATAAATACGTTTATTAATATTCAAATTGTTTAGGAAGAATGAATTACTCTTTTGTTAATCAAATTAATTAGAACTTCTTTAATATCGTCTTTAATAAACTAAGTTGTTAATATGTAGTTAAGTTTAACAAAAATGCGAATTTTAATTATTTTGCGTAAATTAGGCATTTAGGTACGATTTGAGTTTTCAATAATACAAGAATGGTTTCTTCAAGATCATCAAATCTCCCAATATAGATGTAAATAATTAAGGTTGATTATGGTTTCGAAAAATAGTTGTAAATAGTTAATATCATGGGTTTAAGTTAAAAAATAGTATAAAAAAAAGTTAAAAATATGAGTCTAAATTAGTTATAAGATTGGTTTAGTTTGTACAAATATTAGTTGTTGGTTTTGCACTTTTATTTTTAGTTTTAATTTAAGTACTGGTTATTTAAAAAAAAAAATTCCAAACGTAGTAAATAAAAATATTTTTTTTTTAGTATGTAATCAATTAGGATATTTGCCCCTCAAATTAAAAAAAAAAAACGAATTTAAATAAAAATTACAATTGATTTGTGATTTCTGTTTTTTTTTTACCTAGCTTTGAATAATTGGAATAAATAATTTTATCATATAAACTTTAATATTGTTATAATTTTGATAGTTTTTGAATAAATGATTTTATTGGTTTTTCTTTTTTATATATTCAAGTTTTTAATATTATTCTAAATTAGCTTTTTTTATTATTAAGTTGTGAAATTTCGTATTTAATAAAATAATAAAATAATAATAATAATAAAATAATAAATAAAACAATTTCAAAAAAAAAAATATTTTTTGTTTAAACATAGATTAAAATCTGTTTCATTAAGTTTTTTTGTCATAAATAAGATAAGTATTGCATTTTTAATTTCTAAATTAATTATGAGATTTCTTTATTTATAAAAACTAAAAATAGGAAATGTAGTCATTTTAGAATTATATTGTTAATAAAAATGAGATGAGCCTCGCCGCACTAAATACACAATTGCGGGGCCCTCAAATTAATTGTAAAGACTTAGACTCGGGAAGACCGTTTAATGAATTTCACGGTCTTTCCCAAAGTTAATAAAGACGATAGAACCCTTAGGCACGATTTGTAAATAAATTACTTTCCTAAATACGGGTGCGCATTTATGTGACCCAAATCTTACTCTCGGCGAAACTGAAATGCATTATAGTCACAGGCGTATCGGTTGCGGTGTGACTCGAAATGTGTTTTCGTGACGTCGCAATTCTTCTAAAATTAAAAGGCGGAACATTAAAAGCATCTAGTTAAAATATAAAAAGAAATCAGATAAAAGCAAAAAGAGCAGTTGAGCGACCGTGCTAAAACCACGGAATCGGGAGTGCCTAACACCTTCTCCCGGGTTAACAGAATTGCTTATCCAGGTTTCTAGTTTCCCAGACTGTAATACAGAGTCATAAATTTTCTCGGTTCGGGATTAAGCCGGTGACTTGGGACACCATTATTTTCCCAAGTGGTGACTCTGAAAAATTAAATAAATTGATCCCGTTCCGACTGTCCTTTAAGTGGAAAAACTCCTTCACTGATTATTATTATATTCCTTCTCGGGGTGTAATATTAAACAGTGGCACATTTACATTTATACGTTATATGCGGTGTAAAAAGGGAGGTGTGACAATGACCAGCGGGTTCGAAACCCCGGTATACCACTTTGTGACGCTGTATAGCGGCGAGACACGCACACTCTTGAGAGTGCGGGGTCGATCATGAACTGGAGACTATATATATTAGTCCAACCTGTTGATACTGTATTATTGGCTATTCTAGAGCCGTCGAACCTCCTTCTCGGATGGTTGCATATATATATATTGTGAGAATGGCCACTCTTGAGCCGAGGAACCCCCTTCTTGGGCGGTTGATTATACATGTGGGCCGTGAGCCGGTTATTGGATCCCGCGAGGATCGTTATCATTGTCTTATCATATAGACATGCTAGTTTACTACTAGTCAGCAGCTATTTTTGTTATTATGCTTATTAAACCGAGCAACTTTGGTCAGTTTTCTTTGTCGCAAAAATGCGAGAAACTATTTTTGAGCCTCGCGAAATTTAATTTTCAAGAAACCGACCAACTTTGGTCGGTTTTTGCAGTTAAAAAAAATAAAAATTAATATTTAAAAAATACACCAGCTTTGGTCGGTAAATTCGGCCGTTCATTTGAAAAAACCGACCAACTTTGGTCGATTATTTTCGTGCAAAGCGCCGTAGCGGTCATATCATGCATTGCATTGCATTTAGCTACATCTGCTAGCTGTTATGCTATTTATTGGTATTTGTTAGAACAGGTACAGTGAAGATTGATTCTATGATATGGTAGCTGATTATAGCCTTACATAGTGCTTTATTGCGGATTTCTTATCTGCGCTGTCTTACCCTTGTTTATTACCACTGAGTCTGGCAGTACTCATTTTACTCCTGCACCTTGTGTGCAGATCCAGGTACCTCTCAGCAGTGATCCAGTAGCTGTGCGAGGCGACGTTTGTGGATATTCGAGGTAGTTGCAGAGTCCGCAGGACCCGATATTCCTTCCTACTGTCTTTTGATTTTGTATTGACATTTCTTTCCGCACTTGGTATTCTTGTAAACCTTTATACACTCATGTTCAGTAGAGGCTCATGACTCTTGACCCTTGGTCTATGGGAGTTGATGTATTATGGGACTTGGTTCCCCGTTTTCGTTACATATATCGCTGTTGTTTCTTGAATTAATTTGTTTAAATGGGTTAAAGAGAGCTTCTAGCTCCGTGGTTGATATGGATTGGTCAGGCTGGCTTAGCAATGTGCTTGGCGCCATCACGACCGGATTTGGGGTCGTGACATGAACCCACAGTCCCATTCTCAGTACCTCTGGGTCTCCGGGAATCGAACCCGCAGCCCGTGTCTCAATAATATCTCAATAACTCAGGATCTCCGGGAATCGAACCCGCAGTCCTTACCAATAATCAATAAATCTCGGGATCTCGGGAATCGAACCCGTAGTCCACATTTCAATAAATCTCGGGATCTCGGGAATCGAACCCGTAGTCCCTACCAATAACTCGGGATCTCGGGAATCGAACCCATAGTCCCTACCACATATCACTCCGGGTCTCGGGAATCGAACCCACTACAGGTCTCCGGGAATCGAACCACCAGTCCACAAGCACGACAAATAAAGGAATACACGAGAGAGAAT
>JASVEL010010717.1:0-58459 GCA_032618575.1 Nicotiana noctiflora | reverse complement strand
TGGGTCTCCGGGAATCGAACCCTCAGTCCACAAGCACAACAAATAAAGGAATACACAGAGAGAATAAATTATGCTTAACTATAACTTCACCGAAAAATAGTACCAATAATTATCAAAAATAAGGCAATCAGGCAACTAAACAGTTAGGTACTACCTAATCATGCTTTTCTAACTACTACCGGTAAAATATCAAATTAACAACTAAAGACAGGAATATCACTCATCGAACATTTTAAATAAAGTATGTGTTCAACAACCAGCGCATGTACACGCCCGTCACCTCGCGTACAAGGCATTTAAATTATCACATAATATCCTAGGGGTGAAAATTCCCCCACACGAGGTTAGACAAGCCACTTACCTCGATTCCGGTACAAAACCGCTAATAGACAACCCTCTTGCCGCGAATATCCGACTCCGAGTGACCCGAATCTAGTCAAAACAATTACACAGTATAAATAACATCGCAAGTAACTAATTACAATGATAAAATTACAGCTACGGCGCGAAAGTGGGTGAAATGACCAAAATACCCCTGAATCCATCGGCTCAGAATTGAAATATTTTTACATTTTCAGAACCCTCGTACTCTCACGAGTCCATACATATAAAATTTACCAAAATCGGAGTTCGATTGGCCTTTCAAACCCCAAACTTTCGTTTTCAATTTCTAGGCTACAATCCTTCATAATTTCTACCCAAATTCATGAAGATTGATGTTAATTCTACCATAAAATGCTGTTTTTGAGTCAATAAACTTACCTCCGATGAATACCCGATGATTTCCCAGCGTTTTCCCGTGATTTTTCGCTCAAAATTGCCCAAAATCCGAGATTGGAACTCACAAAAATTGATGGCTAGTCTTTAATAAGCTGTCCAGATTTTTTCTTTCCCCGATTTACTGTTCATGCGCATGGTGAACAGTTACGCGCGGTTACTGTTCACGCGCGGGACTGTTCACTGTTTATAATTGTAACAGCTTTTTAAGGAAAAATTGCAGCACAGCCATTTTTCACTAAAATGGTTCTAATTCCATCATACGAACTCAGAATTCGACGATTCTTTTTCCTATGGCTCCGTAATTTTGATACGGATCTAGTGGTTCAAACAAAACTGAATTTGGATCTCATTTGCTCAGTGCAACATTAATTTCGCTCGTTAAACAATTAAATCACATTTCGCGTCAAAAACCCAATCGCGACTTGATGAAATTAAACCAAAATTTCCGAATCAGTTCTATAATTCATTATTTAAATTCTCGAACTCTCGAAATCAAATTTGGATCTCTAGAACTAAAAATAGACCTTTGGATCATTACATTTATGTTCAAAACGGCAAGAATCTTCCAAAAATGACCCGTTGGGCATCCGAAACACACCCGAGACCCTCGTGGCCACAACCAAAAACTCAAAATCAACCTAATACTTCATTCAAACTTGCTCGGATCATAAAAACGCTGCTTTAAACATCAAAAATCACCAAAATCTTAGAATTCGATTCAAACTTAAACTTAAACTTTCAAAATTCACATTCGATCAAAAACCCGACCAAACGATGTCCGAATGACCTGAAAATTTGCAAACATATCCAAAATCACCTAAGGAAGCTATTGCAACTGTCGGAATTCCATTCCGACTCCCGGATCAAAATATCACCTATCGATCGGATTCGCCAAAATTCCAACTTCGCCAAAATAGGCTAACTTCTTCACCGGACCTCCAAAATTACTTCCGATTGCGCTCCTAAGTCTTAAATCATCCTCCGAAACTAACCGAATCATCGGAATTCAGTTCCGAGCCCTCTAACTCATAAGTCAACATTGGGTTGACTTTTCCAACTTAATCTTTCCTTAAAGAGATTAATTGTCCCATTTCCTACCAAAATCGATCCGAATTGACTCAAAGTTTGCACACAAGTCAAATGCGATATTACGGACTTGCACCAACTTTCAGAATCGCATTCGACCCCGATATCAAAATTTTCACTTCCGGTCGAATTTTCTCATAAACCTTCAAATTCCTATATTTAGCCAAATCACTTCAAAATGACCTCCGGACATCCGAATTCACTTCCGATCGCGTTCCCAACTCCAAAATTACCGTACGGATCTATTCCCAGTCTCGGAATCCCAAATGGACATCTATAACTGTAAACTGCCTTCCAACCCAAATTTATGAAATTCTTCTAAAATACTAACTTCCACCATATACGCCGAAATGCTCACGGGTTATCAAAAACCAAATCTGGACATACGCCCAAGTTCAAAATCATCATACGAGCATGCTGGAACTTTCAGATCCCAATTCCAAGGTCATTTACTCAAAATTCCAATCCTAGTTCATTTCTTCAACTTTAAGCTTTCAAAAGGAGAATTTCCATTTAGATTTGACTCCAAACTTCTTGAATTTTAATTCGGACCATACACACAAGTCAATATACGTGAGATGAAGCTGCTCATGGCCTCAAACTACTGAATGACGCGTCGTAGTTCAAAACGACCGGTTGGGTCGTTACAGGGTGGTACGCCTACCACAAGATATGAAAAGCCTATTGATACATTTGGGAGCGGGTGGTACGCCTACCACAAGATATGAAAAGCCTATGGTTACATTTGGGAGCGGGTGGTACGCCTACCACAAGATATGAAATGAAAAATGAATTGAGACATGAAAGTAAGATTTGTTCCGTTGATCAGATTACTCCGGATATTGTGAGTTGTTGACTGTTATTTCAGAGCAGATTCTTTCCTTATAAACGTTCGATAACGTTATATATATATATATATATATATATATATATATATATATATATATATATATATATATATATATATATATATATATATATATATATATATATATATATATATATATATATATATATATATATATATATATATATATATAGTTCAATACTTCGAGCTTCAATAATTGTACCTTAATTGAAAATGGTATTTTCTTTATCAAATGATTACTAAAAATAACTTCATCTTTTCTTGTTGATTTACTAATTGGGATGGAAGTTGTTCTATACTTTATGTTAAGTAAGTGAGGCTCGTCGAACATTCTTAATTGTATTGGGTCATGGACCCTGTGAAATGAGCAACGAGAGAATATTGATGTGCAATGTGAAATAGAAATATGTTGGCACAAGGTGCCAGGGAAAATATTATAATTTTATTTAATTGCACGTGAGTTGTCTGTGCGGTTGTGATATAAATATGGGCACGATATGCCGTAAAAATATGAAAGTGGGTCGAGACCTATATTATTATGATTTTGAAATGAGGCGTCACAAGGTGACCTTTACTCAAAAGAATTATATTCGAAAGATACTTATTTGAAGGAAATATACTCGAAACATATTTATTGGAAGCATATTATCCTAGAGATTATTACTTGGAGGATTTATAGGGAAAAATATTTATCCTTGAAAGACTCGATTAATTGATTGCACTTGTATTTATTATTTGTTGAGAAACATTTATGGTGTTCTTGTTGCCAACTATTTATATCTCTGGTAGATCATTGATGCCATTATTGTTATTTGTTTCCTATTATTTTGTACGCTATAAATTGCACAGGTTTATGTGAGTGTCTGGTCCTAGCCTCGTCACTACTTCGCCGGGGTAGGCTAGACACTTACCAGCACATGGGGTCGGTTGTGCTGATACTACACTTCTGTACATTTTTGTGTACAGATCCAGGTATTTGATCGATGGTAGCTATTCGTTGCGGTGGAGACTCAAGGTAAACCTGCTATAGTGTTCGCAGTCCTCAGAGTCACCTTCAATTGTACTTATTTCCATTTGTTCCCTTTGTTTCGGAACAGTGATGTACTTATATTGTATAACTACTTTTAGAAAGGCTTGTGACTTGTACTACCGGTTTTGGGAATAGTAAATCGTTAGAGAAATTCAGTTGAAGTTAATAAGTATCAATGTTATTTCGAATTATGTTAGGCTTACTTAGTTTGAAGACTAGGTGCCATCACGACTCCTTCGGAGGGATTTTTGGGTCGTGACAAGTTGGTATCAGAGCTCTAGGTTCATAGGTGCTACAAGTCATAAGCGAGTTCAGTAGAGTCTTGTAGATCGGTACGGAGACGTCTGTACTTATCTTCGAGAGGCTATAGAGCTACTAGGAAAAATTCCCACTTCATTCATTCCTTATCGTGCGATATTTATTCAGCTTGAAGCATATATCTTAGGTTCTTTTGCATCCACTCATGTATGGAATTGCGCATTATGCCAATGGTTTGTGATAAAAAAATATTATAAGAGAGCCAGAGTTGCTCAATCATTATTTTCACGTGTCGATAAAAAATTAAGGATATGGAAGTGCAAAGAGATCTTTCAGTTATATGCATGGGGGTGCATCAGATCTTGACATCTGGTTGATAAGTACAATCTGTAAAAGGTTTAATTGGTTTCCTAATCAGTACAGGTGGATGTACATAAAAAAAAAAGGTTGTCGTATTTGAGACTATGTGGTTCATATGGGATTTCTAATTAGTGAAGAGTACATACTAGCAGCCAAGACACTAGATGAAGTGAATTTAACTATCATGAGAATGACAATCACCAAGTAAATAGCTTGAGGTGTCTTATGACTGGTATCGTACGAGCGGTGAAGGTTACTATTTTGGATCGTCGGGAATGTGTCTTATGATTTCGCACCAAGTGAGGGAAGTCCACTATCAACTATCAGATTTCGGCATCATGTGTTATACCAATTTTGGCATGAGATGTATTTATATGGTATTGAAAGATTTTCCAAAACTTGTTTATGATAAAGAGCTGAGAATGGAACGGGATGATGATGAGACTTGAGATATTGCTGCTTCCGTAATAATTCTAAACTTTAATATTAGAGGGATCATGGAAACATATTCAATATACTCATAGTGCTTAAGTTAATCACCATACTCGCATGGGGTAGTCATATTTTAATGCACCACCAACATGTGGTTTGTATGATGGTTATTCCAGTTATCTATCATAGACTAAGTATGAGCAGTTGACCCTTAAATGGATTGTTATGAATGTGGTAGTACTACGCACATCATGGGAAAAAAAACTGTCCTAGTCATGGGAGAAGCATAATTGTTAAAAGCACTGAGGCTACGTACTTCATTACAGTTACTACTCCACTTGCATGACCAACCAGAGGTAGGGGTCAGGATGTTAGAGGTGGAGGTGAGACTCGTAGAGGTGGAGACCGAGTCGTTAATACATTTTCTATGGTATGGCTGATGTTGCAACACCAGATGGTGTCGTTACAAGTATGGTCTCGAATTATTGTAAAGTAACAATTTTGTTAACTTGATTCGTTCTAAGTATCGAGGCAAGTCTTCCTATTGCGCTCCACTTATGAGCGAACTTCGTAATTCTGAAAATTTACTTATGTGAATACTCATGTTAGGAGATTATATGGAGATAGCTATGTCTATCACTATGTATTGGTAAAAAAAAAAAGGTGTGAGGCAAAAATCAATTTTTGTTAATCATTTCATTGAGTTCGATGCAATTCCAAATAATTGATTTCAATCGTGAATTATATTCTCTATCAATGTGAGGGTTCTTTATATGTTGTGATTTTGTTTAACGAAAAGTATTTTGAAGAAGAAAAAAAATGGATAAAATTCCAGTTGGCACAATGTGCATATTACTTGTGTACGGAGTTGAGGACAAGATTATCGTACTTTTACATTATGTGAAGTATTTAAACCGGGCTACAAGCTGCGGTGGATGTTATATAAAGAGGAGGTCTTTGTGGTGAAAAGTTTGTGTTTAAATTCTCCCTTTGTAAAATTAAAATTTATAATGTAGCACTTATAGGGAGAGATGACTATGAGACTTATTTGAAAAATTTTGTTTGAATATCTATGTGCATAATTTGCCAAAATTATATTGTAATTATTGAGTTTTAGCCTACAAGGTGAGTGCCCATGTGGCGTTAATTGTGAATCGTTAATTTGGCCAAGTAATTATGAGGTCTTCATGCTACATTGTTAGTAAAGTGAAAGCTTGGGACAAGAATTATTAACATGAAGTTAATTGGTAATTTTGTAATCGATTATGTACAACTATTAAAACCAGAGATGTGGTAATGGTCATACATATGATATGTTTCATATCAAAATATCTTTATGATAGTGTCATACATGTAATACGGAGCTTGGTGTTATTGACAAATACATTGTGGTGATTTATTGAGTTGTGGATGTGTTATTATGAGTTGTTTGGTGTTACTCCGATAGGTGGATAAGCCCAATTACAGGGGAAACTCTGCCAAAATTTCTGAAAAATTTGGGAGTTAGAAAATTTTGGGATATTGAGATTGTGCAAAGAAAGAAATAAATTACATTACGAGTTTGAGTACAGACTCTACTTCTCATTTGAGGACGAATGACCCTAAGTGGGGAAGAATGTAATACCTCGTATTTGATGGGTGCATAGGCATGAATTGCTATAGCCAGTCGAGACTAATATCGTGTGTTCACGTGAAAATCTGACCTTTCTGAAAATGATTGGATTGTAAGAAATTTGGTCTTCAAGTTTACAATATGGATAAAGGAGGTAATCTCAATTGAAATGGTATTGTCGGAATTATTTCTAATGCGGTAATATGGGATCAACCACGAGGATATGTGTAAAAGTAGGAACATTAAATTTGAGACCTCAGAATAATCTTAGTACGTTCGAGGACGAACGTTTGTTTTAGAGGTGGAGATTGTGATGACCAAAAAAAAAAAAATCATCTTTAAATTAAACAATCATCTCGGTGTTTTAATACCTTGAAAAGCTCTATCAGTAATTTCGCGACTTGCGTGCACAGTCCGTATAATTTTTTCGGAAGGTTAACAGATTGATTTTGACTTGAAGAAAACTGTTGTATTTTTTTTTACAGCACTGTGAATAGTGACCGTGAATAGTACCAGTGAATAGTACCCCCGTGAATAGTACCGGTGAATAGTCCCGTGAACAGTACCGTGAACAGTAACAACGGGTGAACAGTGCCGAAAATAACTTTGGACAGAACACAAAGTTCTAGAAATGGGACAAAATCCCATTTCTGAATTTCTTCCAAATTGGAGCTCGGGGAGAGGCGATTTTCCGGAGATTTTCAGAGAAAACAACGGGGTAAGTGTTCTTTATCATAAATCATTTATAGATCATGATTCCATACTCATTTACATCTTGAATCCATAAATTTATGGAAGAAAAATCAGATTTTTTGCAAAATCTTTCAAAAATGAAAATTTTAGATTTGGAGGTCGAGTTGTCATTGGAATTCGATAATTTTTGTATGGTTGAACTCGTATCGGAATGGGTTGTCGGATTATACGAGTTTCGTCAGATTCTGATATGTGGGCCCCACGGGCAATTTTGAGCTAAAATTCGAATTTTAATTCGGAAAATGTATAAATTCATATGGAATTAGTTCCTACGATTCGTGTTGAGTATTTTAAATTATTGTGACTAGATTTGAAGCTTCGGATGAATTCGCGAGACAAAGGAATGTTGGAGTTTTGAATTGGTAGCAAAGCGAGATAAGTGTTTGGTCTACCCTAGCTTGAGGGAATAAGAGTTGAGTATAATTGCTACTTGTTATGTGTTGTGTCCGACGCATAGGCATGGTGACGAGTATCTATACATTGGGGGTCGAGCATGACCGTGAGTCCTAAATTGTTAAATTGTCGTAATCTTATTTGATGCTTATGAGAACTTGTTTGAAGATATTTGAAGCTGAGCAAGTAATTGTTATGATCGAGTAATGGTATCAATTGTGTTAAATGGAAATTCTTAAGATTGGTTATAGCTGGTTCTTCTTTGCCGGGAATATATTGTTGATTAATTGTTATTGGTTTTATATCGGTAATATATATATTGTCAATTTAAAGATTTTTGGTTTCACACCGGTAATACATACATATTGTTGATTAATTATTATTGGTTTCATACCGGTAATATATATATTGTTGATTAAAGATTATTGGTTTCATACCGATAATATATATGTTGTTGATTAAAAATAATTGGTTTCACATCGGTAATACATACATATTGTTGATTAATTATTATTGGTTTCATACAGGTAATATATATTGTTGATTAAAGATTATTGGTTTCATACCGGTAATATATATATTGTTGATTAAAGATTATTGGTTTCATACCGATAATATATATGTTGTTGATTAAAAATAATTGGTTTCACATCGGTAATACATACATATTGTTGATTAATTATTATTGGTTTGATACCGGTAATATATATTGTTGATTAAAGATTATTGGTTTCATACCGGTAAAATATATATTGTTGATTAAAGATTATTGGTTTCATACCGATAATATATATGTTGTTGATTAAAAATAATTGGTTTCACATCGGTAATACATACATATTGTTGATTAATTATTATTGGTTTCATACCGGTAATATATATTGTTGATTAAAGATTATTGGTTTCATACTGGTAATATATATGTTGTTGATTAAAGATTATTGGTTTCACACCGGTAATACATACATATTGTTGATTAATTATTATTGGTTTCTTCCCGGTAACATATTAAGAAATGGGATCGTGTGGCACGCCGACCACTTATATATTAAGAAATGGGATTGTGTGGCACGCCGACCACTTATATATTAAAGAATTGGGATCGTGTGGCACGCCGACCACAAAGTGATTTGAATCTTGGCATTGGCCATAGTTGCCGGTAGCCTATTGATAAATTTGGGAGCGGGTGGTACGCCTACCACAAGATATGAAAAGCCTATTGATAAATTTGGGAGCGGGTGGTACGCCAACCACAAGATATGAAAAGCCTATGGTTACGTTTGGGAGCGGGTGGTACGCCTACCACAAGATATGATGTGACGACCCGGCCCGTCGTCACGGGAATTACCACCCCGTTATGTTGTAAATACATGTTTTATGATTTTATATCAGTGTTAGAGTCTATCGGGTGAGTTAGGAATGAATTGGATTGAAAATGAGGCATATAGCCTTTGTGAAGGAAACTTGAATAAGGAAAGTCAACCCGGGGTTGACTATTTGGTTAGAGGGCTCGGAATCGGATTCTGATGATTCGGTTAGTTCCGGGAGGTGATTTGTGACTTAGGGGAGCGATCGGAATTGAATTTGGAGGCCGGTGTAGAAATAGGCTTGAATTGGCTAAGGTTGAATTTTGGCGAAATCCGAACGGTAGGTGAGATTTTGATCCGGGGGTCGGAATGGAATTCCGACAGTTGCAGTAGCTTCGTTAGGTGATTTTGGATGTGCCTGCAAAATTTCAGGTCATTCGGACGTCGTTTGGTCGGGTTTTTGATCGAATGTGTAATTCGGAATGTTTTAAGGAATTTAGGCTTGAATTCGATGCGAATTATGGATTTTGATGTTGTTAGACGTGTTTTGAGGATTGGAGCAAGTTCGAATGAGGTATTAAGATGTGTTGGTATGTTTGGATGAGGTCCGGGGGCCTCGGGGTGTTTTCGGATGGTTAAACGGGAGAAAATTGTGGAAAAATTGCGAGGTTGGGATCCTCGCTACGTTGTTCCGCTCTGCGGAATTTCGGACGCGAGGAGCGTGTCCGCGAGAGCGGACGAGATGCGCGAGCGCGGCTGGTTACGCAGAAGCGGAAGCCATTCCGCCGAAGCGGGGTCGGCTGGTGCGAGCCGGTGATCGCGAGCGGACGAGGAGAAAATGGGAATGGTCCGCAGAAGCAGACATTTGACTGCCTGGGCGAGTCCGCAGGAGCGGGATCTGTAGCGCAAAAGCGGACGGCTTCGCAGAAGCGGACGTTTTATCGCAGAAGAGGACGCGCTTAAGCGGTCCTTTTCTTGCAGAAGTGGAAATGGCCGGCCAGGCCTGGAACCGCTGAAGCGACCCTTTGGTCGCGGATACGGACTCGTAGGAGCGGAAATTCTTCCGCAGAAGCGAAAATCGCTGTAAGTTAAGTGTATCGGAAGTTAGAAAAATTTCAGAACATTTCACACATTTGGGTCTCGGCTTTAGAGGCGATTTGGGCGATTTTGAAGAGAAATTCAAGGGAAATCATCAGGGTAATCATCTATGGACTTAAACTATGATTAGTATTGGTAATATTATGCAATTATATCATGAAAATGGAGGAATTTGGGGTAATTTATGGAGGATTTAGCCCTAGGCTTGAACTTTAGAAAATCAAGGTTTTGAATGGGCAATTGGAGTCCGAATTTGGTAAAATTGATATGCTTAGACTCGTATCGAGATGAGGATTCCGAATATGTGATTTTCGTGATTTTTCGGCAAGCGTACCGAAAGTCGGTGTAACGACCCGGCCCGTTGTTACGGGAATTACCACCCCGTTACCTTGCATTTGTATATATTATATTTTTAAAACAGTATTAGAGTATATCGGGTGAGTTAGGAGTGATTTGGATTGAAAATGAAACAAATAGCATGTTTGAAGAAAGCTTGAGTATGAAAAGTCAACCAAGAGTTGACTATTGAGTTAGAGTGCTCGGAATCGGATTCTGATGATTCGGTTAGTTCCGGGAGGTGATTTGTGACTTAGGGGAGCAATCGGAATTGAATTCGGAGGTCCGGTGTAGAAATAGGCTTGAATTGGCTAAGGTTGAATTTTGGCGAAATCCGAACGGTAGGTGAGATTTTGATCCGGGGGTCGGAATGGAATTCCGACGATTTCAGTAGCTTCGTTAGGTGATTTTGGATATGCCTGCAAATTTTCAGGTCATTCGGACATCGTTTGATCGGGTTTTGGATTGAATGTTAGTTTTGAAAGTTTTGAATAAACATAAGCCTAAATTGAAGAAAAACAAGGATTTGAGTAGGCAAATGGAGTCCGATTTTGGTAAAATTGATATGCTTAGACTCGTATTGAGACGAGGGTTCCAGAAATGTGAATTTCGTAAATTTTCGGAATGTGGGCCCGGGGCTCGGGTTTTGACAACTTTGGGAATTTTGATGTAAATTGAGTTGTATTGATTGGGTGTCGTCCTATTGGCCTAAATTGTTGTATTTTTACTGTTTTTGATCAGATTCTACGCGTACGGAGCTTGATACTCGTGGCAAGGGCATTGCGGAATAGTCGTCGCGCTGTATTGAGGTGAGTAATATATGTGGGTGATGACCAGCGGGTTCGAAACCCCGGTATACCACCTTGTGACGCTGTATAGCGGCGAGACACGCACACTCTTGAGAGTGCGGGGTCGATCATGAATTGGAGACTACATATTAGTCCAACCTGTTGATATTGTATTATTGGCTATTCTAGAGCCGTCGAACCTCCTTCTCGGATGGTTGCATATATATATATATATTGTGATAATGGCCACTCTTGAGCCGAGGAATCCCCCTTCTCGGGCGGTTGATTATACATGTGGGCCGTGAGCCAGTTATTGGATCCCGCGAGGATCGTTATCATTGTCTTATCACATAGACATGCTAGTTTACTACTAGTCCGCAGCTATTTTTGTTATTATGCTAATTCCAATCTCTGGAACTTGATATTATTGTTTTCCAACTGAAAAATGATAAAAGAGTTTTCAAAAACTACTTTTGAGCCTGCGAGGCTGTATCTGCATATTAGCTGACTAGTAGTGGATCGGGCTGCACGCCGCAGCAAGATATATGTTGGATCGGACTGCACGCCGCAGGAATATCTCTATGAGATGTGCTTGGGCTGTAGGAGCCCCTCCGGAGTCTGAACCCCCACGGTGAGCACGGGTACCCAAAATTGGAGTCGGGCTACACGCCGTAGCGGTCATATCATGCATTGCATTGCATTTAGCTACATATGCTAGCTGTTATGCTATATATTGGTATTTGTTGGAACAGGTACGGTGAAGATTGATTCTATGACGGGGTAGCTGATTATAGCTTTACATAGTGTTTTATTGCGGATTTCTTATCTGCACTGTCTTACCCTTGTTTATTACCACTGAGTACGGCGGTACTCATTTTACTCCCTGCACCTTGTGTGCGAATCCAGGTACCTCTCGGCGGTGATCCAGTAGTCGTGCGAGGCGACGTTTGTGGATATTCGAGGTAGGTGCAGAGTCCGAGGACCCGATATTCCTTCCTCTTGTCTTTTGATTTTGTATTGACATTTCTTTCCGCACTTGGTATTTTGTAAACCTTTATACACTCGTGTTCAGTAGAGGCTCATGACTCTTGACCCTTGGTCCATGGGAGTTGATGTATTATGGGACTTGGTTCCCCGTTTTCGTTACATGTATTCATCTGTTATTTCGTGAATTAATTTGCTTAAATGGGTTAAAGAGAGCTTCTAGCTCCGTGGTTGATATGGATTGGTCGGGCTGGCTTAGCAATGTGCTGGGCGCCATCACGACCGGATTTGGGGTCGTGACAAGTTGGTATCAGAGCCTAGGTTTACTAGGCCTCGTGAGTCTTGAGCCGGTTAGTAGAGTCTTGTGGATCGGTACGGGGACGCTTGTACTTATCCTCGGGAGGCTGCGAACCTTTAGGAAAACTTCACTTTTCTTGAACTCTGTCGTGCGATCTTGTTGTTCTGAGAACTAAACTTCTATATTCTATTCTCTCGCAGATGGCGAGAACGCGAGCATCGGGACGAGGTGGACGACCTCCATTGCCACCTGTTAGAGGCCGTGGGCGCGGTCGTGCTAGAGTTAGAGGTAGGGCAGCTGAGGCAGTGCCAGCTGACCCGCCTGTTGTACCAGTTCAGGAGCAGCCCCCAGTGGTTGAAGCTCCAGCAGGTCCCGGTTCGGGGCCGGACTATATCTATTGCTATTCCCGGTCTTCAGGAGACTCTTGCTCAGATATTATCAGTGTGTTCCGGTTTGGCTCAGGTAGTTTCAGCTACCGCTACTGTAGCGACATCTCAGTCAGGGGGTGGTCAGCAGACCCCTGCAGCTCGCACACCTGACCCGGTTGTTCAGGGACTTCAGATGCCAGAGGCTGTCCCCGCTCAGGTGGTTGCACCGGTTATTCCTCCAGCTGCACCAGCTCCAGCTCCAGAGCATATGGTTCGGGTTATGCCCGAGGACGAGCAGCGTCGTCTTGAGAGGTTTGGTAGACTTCAGCCACCCCATTTCAGTGGCGTTGAGGGCGAGGATGCCCAGGGTTTCTTGGATAAATGTCAGAAGATGCTGCGTACGGCTGGTATTCTTGAGTCCAGCGGAGTTTCATTTACTACATTTCAGTTCACTGGTCCCGCATTTGATTGGTGGGAGGAGTTTGAGAGGCGTAGGCCTGCAAGAGCAGCACCTCTCACATGGCAGCAGTTCTCTACTCTCTTTCTAGAGAAATATGTACCTCGGTCTCGTCGCGAGGAGCTACGTCGCCGGTTCGAGTGGTTGATTCAGGGCGACATGTCTGTGACTCAGTATGAGCTTAGATTCACTCAGTTGGCTAGGCATGCCACATGGATGATCCCCACTGATAGGGAGAGGATCGGGAGGTTCATTGATGGCCTCAACTACTCTATCCGTATTCTTATGACCGGCGAGCGAGTTCTATCATCATCGTTTGAGCAGGTAGCTGATATGGCACGCTCCATTGAGGCGGATCATCGCCGAGAGAGAGGAGCGGGAGGCCAAGAGGCCTCGTGGTTCTGGTAGTTTCGGTGGTGCTCCATCTAGAGGGCATTCCCGGCGGAGCAAGAGGTCGCTCGTCTAGACCTTCTCATTCGGGCCGCCCGGAGCAAGAGCGGAGGTTCGCATGGTCGTGGTCGACGGGGATTTCAGCAGGGTCAGTCATCGCTCGGTGCCCTCCCAGCCCAGAGTCAGTACCCTTCTCCGGCACCGGGTGCATGTTATGAGTGTGGTGAGTTTGGCCACGTGAGGAGACATTGCCCTCGACTACGTAGGGGCGGGACTCAGCAGAGGGATCAGCCCTCCTCTTCGGCACCATCTCGGTCTAGTAGAGGTGGAGGTCGGTCTTCTCGTGGACGCCCCGGGGGCGAGGAGAGATCCGGTGGAGGTCAAGCACGGTTCTATGCACTTCACGACGGGCGTGATGCGGTTGCCTCCGATGCTCGTGATTACGGGTATCATTTCTGTCCGTCACGGAGATGCCTCTGTTCTATTTGATCCGGGGTCCACATATTCTTACGTGTCCTCTTATTTTGCATATCATTTGAGTGCGACTCGTGGTATTCTTGATTTACCTGTTCATGTATCCACCCCCGTGGGTGATACAATTGTTGTGGATCATGTCTATAGATCCTGTGTTATATCTATTGGGGGTCTGGAGACCCAGGCAGATTTGTTATTGTTGGGCATGGTGGACTTTGATGTTATATTGGGTATGGACTGGTTGTCTCAGTACCATGCTATATTGGACTGTCATGCTAAGACAGTTACGTTGGCCATTCCTGGTATTTCTCAGATTGAGTGGCGGGGTTCGACTGATTTCGTCCCTAGCCGTGTTATTTCGTTCTTAAAAGCTCGGAAGATGGTTGAAAAAGGGTGTTTATCGTACTTAGCTTTTGTGAGAGATGTGGGAGCTGAGTCTCCTAGCATTGATTCTGTACTTGTTGTGAGGGATTTTCCAGATGTATTCCCCTCAGACCTGCCGGGCATGCCGCCGGATAGGGATATTGATTTTGGTATCGATTTGGTGCCAGGCACTCAGCCTATTTCTATTCCTCCGTATCGTATGGCACCAGCTGAGTTGAAGGAATTGAAGGAGCAGCTCCAGGAACTCCTAGATAAGGGGTTCATTCGGCCGAGTGTGTCGCCGTGGGGTGCACCGATCCTGTTTGTTAAGAAGAAGGACGGATCTATGAGGATGTGTATTGACTATAGGCAGCTAAACAAAGTAACAGTGAAGAATAAGTATCCTCTGCCTCGTATTGATGATTTATTTGATCAGCTCCAGGGAGCTAGGGTGTTCTCGAAGATTGATCTTCGTTCGGGCTACCATCAACTGAAGATTAGAGAGTCCGACATTATGAAGACTGCATTCAGGACCAGATATGGTCACTATGAGTTCCTTGTGATGTCGTTTGGGTTGACCAACGCCCCAGCAGCATTTATGCATCTGATGAACAGTGTGTTCGGGCCTTATTTGGATTCGTTTGTGATTGTGTTCATTGATGACATTCTAGTCTACTCCCGTAGTCAGGAGGAGCATGCTCAGCATTTGAGTACTGTGTTGCAGAGATTGAGGGAGGAGAAGCTATATGCTAAGTTCTCCAAATGTGAGTTCTGGCTTGAGTCCGTGGCATTCTTAGGGCACGTGGTGTCCTGTGATGGCATTCAGGTAGATCCGAGGAAGGTCGAGGCAGTGCAGAGTTGGCCCAGACCGACCTCAGTTACTGAGATCCGTAGCTTTCTGGGATTGGCAGGGTATTATCGCCGATTCGTTCGGGGATTCTCTTCTATTGCTTCACCCTTGACTAGATTGACTCATAAGGGTGTTCCTTTCTTATGGTCCGAGGAGTGCGAGGAGAGCTTTCAGAAGCTCAAGACAGCACTGACCACAGCACCAGTCTTGATTCTACCGACAGCTTCAGGTTCTTATACTGTATATTGTGATGCCTCGGGAGTGGGCATTGGTTGTGTGTTGATGCAGGAGGGTAGAGTTATTGCATATGCTTCTCGTCAGCTAAAGCCCCACGAGAAAAACTACCCCGTTCACGATTTGGAATTAGCTGCTATTGTTCATGCCTTGAAGATTTGGAGGCATTATCTATATGGTGTATCTTGTGATGTATATACGGACCACCGTAGCCTTCAGCATTTGTTTAAGCAGAAAGATCTAAATTTGAGGCAGCGGAGATGGCTTGAGTTGCTTAAAGACTATGATATTACTATCTTGTACCATCCCGGAAAAGCCAATGTAGTGGCTGATGCATTGAGCCGGAAGGCTATTAGTATGGGCAGTTTGGCGTATATTCCAGTTGGGGAGAGACCCCTAGCAGTTGATGTTCAGGCGTTAGCTAACCAGATGGTAAGGCTGGATATTTCTGAGCCCAGTCGGGTGATGGCCTATGTAGTAGCTCGTTCTTCTTTATATGATCGTATTCGAGAGCGCCAGTATGATGATCCACACTTACTTGTCCTTAAGGACAGAGTTCAGCATGATGATGCTAGGGATGTCACTATTGATAGTGATGGTGTGTTGCGGATGCGGGGCCGGATATGCGTGCCCAATGTTGACGGCCTTCGTGAATTGATATTGGAGGAAGCCCATAGCTCGCGGTATTCTATTCATCCAGGAGCCGCGAAGATGTACCAGGATTTGAAGCAGCATTGCTGGTGGAGAAAGATGAAGAAAGATATTGTGAGCCATGTGGCTCGGTGTCTAAACTGTCAGCAGGTCAAGTATGAGCATCGGAGACCTGGTGGTGTATTCCGACGTATTGATATTCCGGAGTGGAAGTGGGAAAGAATAACTATGGACTTTGTTAGTGGACTCCCTCGGACGGCGAGGAAGTTTGATTCAGTTTGGGTGATTGTGGATAGACTGACTAAGTCAGCTCATTTCATCCCAGTGTGTACTACCTATACCTCAGAGCGGTTGGCAGAGATATTCATCCGTGAGATAGTGAGATTGCATGGAGTTCCTATTTCCATTATATCGGACAGAGGTACCCAGTTCACATCTCAGTTCTGGAGGACATTTCAGCGAGAGTTGGGGTCACAGGTAGAGTTGAGCACAGCATTTCATCCACAGACGGATGGGCAGTCCGAGCGTACTATTCAGATATTGGAGGATATGTTGCGTGCTTGTGTCATTGATTTTGGTGGTTCATGGGCTGATTATTTGCCTTTGGCGGAGTTTGCTTACAATAATAGCTATCAGTCCAGCATTCAGATGGCGCCGTATGAAGCTTTATATGGGAGGCGATGTAGGTCTCCGGTTGGTTGGTTCGAGCCCGGCGAGGCTAGGTTGTTAGGGACAGAGTTAGTCCAAGATGCCTTAGATAAGGTGAAGGTGATTCAGGAGAGACTTCGCACGGCTCAGTCGCGTCAGAAGAGTTATGCAGACCGGAAGGTCCGAGATGTGTCTTATTCCGTAGGTGAGAAGGTGTTGCTGAAAGTTTCGCCTATGAAGGGTGTTATGAGATTTGGAAAGAAAGGAAAGTTGAGCCCAAGGTTCATTGGACCTTTTGAGGTGCTTAGGAAAGTTGGGGAGGTGGCTTATATGCTTGCTTTGCCGCCCCGTTTGTCGGGAGTTCACCCGGTGTTCCATGTATCTATGCTCGGAAGTATGTCGGAGACCCGTCTCATGTGTTGGACTTCAGCACGATACAGCTAGATGAGGATTTGACTTATGATGTGGAACCGGTAGCCATTTTGGGTCGACGGGTTCGTAAACTGAGATCTAAGGACATAGCTTCAGTAAAAGTGCAGTGGAGAGGTCGTCCTGTGGAGGAAGCAACTTGGGAGACCGAGCAGGAAATGCGGAGCAGATATCCACACTTATTTGATGCTCCGGGTATGTTTCTTAACCCGCTCGCGGACGAGCGTTTGTTTAAGTTGGGGAGAATGTAACGACCCGGCCCGTCGTTACGGGAATTACCACCCCGTTACCTTGCATTTGTATATATTATATTTTTAAAACAGTATTAGAGTATATCGGGTGAGTTAGGAGTGATTTGGATTGAAAATGAAACAAATAGCATGTTTGAAGAAAGCTTGAGTATGAAAAGTCAACCAAGAGTTGACTATTGAGTTAGAGTGCTCGGAATCGGATTCTGATGATTCGGTTAGTTCCGGGAGGTGATTTGTGACTTAGGGGAGCAATCGGAATTGAATTCGGAGGTCCGGTGTAGAAATAGGCTTGAATTGGCTAAGGTTGAATTTTGGCGAAATCCGAACGGTAGGTGAGATTTTGATCCGGGGGTCGGAATGGAATTCCGACAGTTGCAGTAGCTTCGTTAGGTGATTTTGGATATGCCTGCAAATTTTCAGGTCATTCGGACATCGTTTGATCGGGTTTTGGATTGAATGTTAGTTTTGAAAGTTTTGAATAAACATAAGCCTAAATTGAAGAAAAACAAGGATTTGAGTAGGCAAATGGAGTCCGATTTTGGTAAAATTGATATGCTTAGACTCGTATTGAGACGAGGGTTCCAGAAATGTGAATTTCGTAAATTTTCGGAATGTGGGCCCGGGGCTCGGGTTTTGACAACTTTGGGAATTTTGATGTAAATTGAGTTGTATTGATTGGGTGTCGTCCTATTGGCCTAAATTGTTGTATTTTTACTGTTTTTGATCAGATTCTACGCGTACGGAGCTTGATACTCGTGGCAAGGGCATTGCGGAATAGTCGTCGCGCTGTATTGAGGTGAGTAATATATGTGGGTGATGACCAGCGGGTTCGAAACCCCGGTATACCACCTTGTGACGCTGTATAGCGGCGAGACACGCACACTCTTGAGAGTGCGGGGTCGATCATGAATTGGAGACTAAATATTAGTCCAACCTGTTGATATTGTATTGTTGGCTATTCTAGAGCCGTCGAACCTCCTTCTCGGATGGTTGTATATATGTATATATATATTGTGATAATGGCCACTCTTGAGCCGAGGAACCCCCTTCTTGGGCGGTTGATTATACATGTGGGCCGTGAGCCGGTTATTGGATCCCGCGAGGATCGTTATCATTGTCTTATCACATAGACATGCTAGTTTACTACTAGTCCGCAGCTATTTTTGTTATTATGCTAATTCCAATCTCTGGAACTTGGTATTACTGTTTTCCAACCGAAAAATGATAAAAGAGTTTTCAAAAACTACTTTTGAGCCTGCGAGGCTGTATCTGCATATTAGCTGACTAGTAGTGGATCGGGCTGCACGCCGCAGCAAGATATATGTTGGATCGGACTGCACGCCGCGGTGATATCTCTATGAGATGTGCTTGGGCTGTAGGAGCCCCTCCGGAGTCTGAACCCCCACGGTGAGCACGGGTACCCAAAATTGGAGTCGGGCTACACGCCGTAGCGGTCATATCATGCATTGCATTGCATTTAGCTACATCTGCTAGCTGTTATGCTATTTATTGGTAATTGTTGGAACAGGTACAGTGAAGATTGATTCTATGACAGGGTAGCTGATTATAGCTTTACATAGTGTTTTATTGCGGATTTCTTATCTGCGCTGTCTTACCCTTGTTTATTACCACTGAGTCTGGCAGTACTCATTTTACTCCCTGCACCTTGTGTGCAGATCCAGGTACCTCTCAGCAGTGATCCAGTAGCTGTGCGAGGCGACGTTTGTGGATATTCGAGGTAGCTGCAGAGTCCGCAGGACCCGATATTCCTTCCTACTGTCTTTTGATTTTGTATTGACATTTCTTTCCGCACTTGGTATTTTGTAAACCTTTATACACTTATGTTCTTTAGAGGCTCATGACTCTTGACCCTTGGTCTATGGGAGTTGATGTATTATGGGACTTGGTTCCCCGTTTTCGTTACATGTATTCTGTTATTTCGTTAATTAATTTGCTTAAATGGGTTTAAGAGAGCTTCTAGCTCCGTGGTTGATATTGATTGGTCAGGCTGGCTTAGTAATTTTTCGACAAGCGTACAGCGGTCGGGTTTTGACAACTTTGGGAATTTTGATGTAAATTGAGTTATATTGATTGGGTGTCGTCCCATTGGCCTAATTCGTTGTGTTTATACTGTATTTGATCAGATTCTACGCGTGCGGAGCTTGATTCTCGTGGCAAGGGCATTGCGGAGTAGTCGTCGCGCCGTATTGAGGTGAGTAATAGATGTGGGTGATGACCGGCGGGTTCGAAACCCCGGTATACCACTTTGTGACGCTGTATAGCGGCGAGACACACACACTCTTGAGAGTGCGGGGTCGATCATGAACTGGAGACAATAGATTAGTCCAACCTGTTGATACTATATTATTGGCTATTCTAGAGCCGTCGAACCTCCTTCTCGGATGGTTGCATATATATATATTGTGATAATGGCCACTCTTGAGCCGAGGAACCCCCTTCTTGGGCGGTTGAGTATACATATGGGCCGTGAGCCAGTTATTGGATCCCGCGAGGATCGTCATTATTGTCTTATCATATAGACATGCTAGTTTACTACTAGTCCGCAGCTATTTTTGTTATTATGCCAATTCCAATCTCTGGAACTTGACATTACTGTTTTCCAACTGAAAAATGATAAAAGAGTTTTCAAAAACTATTTTTGAGCATGCGAGGCTGTATCTGCATATTAGCTGACTAGTAGTGGATCGGGCTGCGCGCCGCAGCAGGATATATGTTGGATCGGACTGCACGCCGCAGGGAATATCTCTATGAGATGTGCTTGGGCTGTAGGAGCCCCTCCGGAGTCTGAACCCCCACAGTGAGCACGGGTACCCAAAATTGGAGTCGGGCTACACGCCGTAGCGATCATATCATGCATTGCATTGCATTTAGCTACATCTGCTAGCTGTTATGCTATTTATTGGTATTTGTTGGAACAGGTACAGTGAAGATTGATTCTATGACAGGGTGGCTGATTATAGCTTTACATAGTGCTTTATTGCGGATTTCTTATCTGCGCTGTCTTACCCTTGTTTATTACCACTGAGTCTGGCAGTACTCATTTTACTCCCTGCACCTTGTGTGCAGATCCAGGTACCTCTCAGCAGTGATCCAGTAGCTGTGCGAGGCGACATCCGTGGGATATACGAGGTAGCTGCAGAGTCCGCAGGACCCGATATTCCTTCCCACTGTCTTTTGATTTTGTATTGACATTTCTTTCCGCACTTGGTATTTTGTAAACCTTTATACACTCATGTTCAGTAGAGGCTCATGACTCTTGACCCTTGGTCTATGGGAGTTAATGTATTATGGGACTTGGTTCCCCGTTTTCAGTTTATGTATCACTGTTATTTTGTGAATTAATATGCCTAAATGGGTTAAAGTGAGTTTCTAGCTCCGTGGTTGTTATTGATTGGTCAGGCTGGCTTAGCAATGTGTTGGGCGCCATCACGACCGGATTTGGGGTCGTGACAAGTTGGTATCAGAGCCTAGGTTTACTAGGCCTCATGAGTCTTGAGCCGGTTAGTAGAGTCTTGTGGATCGGTACGGGGACGCTCGTACTTATCCTCGGGAGGCTGCGAACCTTTAGAAAACACTTCACATTTCTTGGAATTCTTATCGTGCGTACTTGATGCAGCTTGAGATATAATTTTTGAAACTCCTTCCGCACGTCTGAGTACGCTTCGATCGCCGGGTAATATGATTGCCTTATGGTCGTGGGCGCGGTCGTGCTAGAGTTAGAGGTAGGGCGGCTGAGGCAGTGCCAGCTGACCCGCCTGTTGTACCAGTTCAGGAGCAGCCCCCAGTGGTTGATGCTCCAGCAGCCCCAGTTCAGGGCCGGACTATATCTATTGCTATTCCTGGTCTTCAGGAGACTCTTGCTCGGATATTATCGGTGTGTTCCGGTTTGGCTCAGGTAGTTTCAACTACTACTACTGCAGCGACATCTCAGACAGGGGGTGGTCAGCAGACCCCTGCAGCTCGCACACCTGACCCGGTTGTTCAGGGACTTCAGACGCCAGAAGCGGTCCCCGCTCAGGTGGTTGCACCGGTTATTCCTCCAGCTGCACCAGCTCCAGCTCCAGAGCATATGGTTCAGGTTATGCCCGACGACGAGCGGCGTCGTCTTGAGAGATTTGGTAGACTTCAGCCACCCCATTTCAGTGGCGTTGAGGGCGAGGATGCCCAGGGTTTCTTGGATAAGTGTCAGAAGATGTTGCGTACGGCTGGTATTCTTGAGTCCGGCGGAGTTTCATTTACTACATTTCAGTTCACCGGTCCCGCATTTGATTGGTGGGAGGAGTTTGAGAGGCGTAGGCCTGCTAGAGCAGCACCTCTCACATGGCAGCAGTTCTCTACTCTCTTTCTAGAGAAATATGTACCTCAGTCTCGTCGCGAGGAGCTACGTTGCTAGTTCGAGTGGTTGGTTCAGGGCGACATGTCTGTGACCCAGTATGAGCTCGGATTCACACGGTTGGCTAGGCATGCCACATGGATGATCCCTAATGATAGGGAGAGGATCGGGAGGTTTATTGATGGCCTCAACTACTCTATCCGCATTCTTATGACCGGAGAGAGAGTTTTGTCATCATCATTTGAGCAAGGTTGTTGACATGGCATGCTCCATTGAGGCGGATCGTCGCCGAGAGAGAGGAGCGGGAGGCCAAGAGGCCTCGTGGTTCGGGCCGATTTCGGTGGTGCTCCATCTAGAGGGCATTCCCGGCGGAGCAAGAGGTCGCTCATCTGGACCTTCTCATTCGGGCCGCCCTAAGCGGAGCGGAGGTTCTTATGGTCTTGGTCGACAGGGGTTTCGGCAGGGTCGGTCATCGCTTGGTGCCCTCCCGGCCCAGAGTGCGGCACCTACTTCTCCAGGCACTAGGTGCATGTTATGAGTGTGGTGAGTTTGGCCACGTGAGGAGACAGTGCCCTCGACTCCGTAGGGACAGGACTCAGCAGAGGGATCAGCCCTCCTCTTCGGCACCATCTCAGTCTAATAGAGGTGGAGGTCGGTCTTCTCGTGGTTGCCCCGGGGGCGAGGAGAGATTTGGTGGAGGCCGAGGCACGGTTCTATGCACTTCTAGGACGGGCGTGATGCGGTTGCCTCCGATGCGGTGATTACGGGTATCATTTCGTCTGTCACAGAGATGCCTCGTTCTATTTGATCCGGGGTCCACATATTCTTACGTGTCCTCTTATTTTGCACATCATTTGGGTGCGACTCGTGGTAGTCTTGATTTACTTGTTCATGTATCCACCCCCGTGGGTGATACGATTGTTGTGGATCATGTCTATAGATCCTGTGTTATATCTATTGGGGGTCTGGAGACCCAGGCAGATTTGTTATTGTTGGGGATGGTGGACTTTGATGTTATATTGGGTATGGACTGGTTGTCTCCGTACCATGCTATATTGAACTGTCATGCTAAGACAGATACGTTGGCCATTCCTGGTATTTCTCAGATTGACTGGCGGGGTTCGACCGATTTCGTCCCTAGCCGTGTTATTTCGTTCTTAAAAGCTCGGAAGATGGTTGAAAAAGGGTGTTTATCGTACTTAGCTTTTGTGAGAGATGTGGGAGCTGAGTCTCCTAGCATTGATTGTGTACCTGTTGTGAGGGACTTTCCAGAAGTATTCCCCTCAGACCTGCCGGGCATGCCGTCGGACGGGGATATTGATTTTGGCATTGACTTGGTGCCGGGCACTCAGCCCATATCCATTCCTCCTTATCGTATGACACCAGCTGAGTTGAAAGAACTGAAAGAGCAACTTCAGGAGCTTCTGGATAAGGGTTTCATCCACCCTAGTGTGTCTCCGTGGGGTGCGCCGGTATTATTTGTTAAAAAGAAAGATGGTTCCATGCGAATGTGTATTGATTATCGACAATTGAACAAAGTGACAATGAAGAACAAGTACCCTCTACCGCGCATAGATGATTTGTTTGATCAGTTATAGGGTGCGAGGGTGTTTTCTAAGATCGATCTTCGTTCAGGCTATCATCAGCTGAAGATCAGGGACTCGGATATTATGAAGACTGCATTCGGGACCCGATATGGTCATTATGAGTTTCTTGTGATGTCGTTTGGGCTGACCAACGCCCCAGCAGCATTTATGCATATGATGAACAGTGTGTGCAGGCCCTATTTGGATTCATTTGTGATTGTGTTCATTGATGACATTCTAGTCTACTCCCGTACTCGGGAGGAGCATGCTCAGCATTTGAGCATTGTGTTGCAGAGATTGAGGGAGGAGAAGCTATATGCTAAATTCTCCAAGTGCGAGTTTTGGCTCGAGTCCGTAGCATTTATGGGACATGTGGTGTCTCGTGATGGTATTCAGGTTGATCAAAAAAAGATAGAGGCGGTGCAGAGTTGGCCTAGACCGTCCTCAGCTACAGAGATCAGGAGTTTTCTTGGTTTGGCGGGATATTACCGCCGGTTTGTTCAGGGATTTTCATCCATTTCTTCTTCTTTGACCAGATTGATAGAGAAGGGTGCACCATTCATGTGGTCGGATGAGTGCGAGGAGAGCTTTCGAAAGCTCAAGACAACTTTGACCATAGCTCCAGTGTTAGCCTTACCATCATCTTCAGGTCCATATAACATATATTGTGATGCCTCGAGAGTGCGGATAGGTTGTGTGTTGATGCTGGAGGTAGAGTTATTGTTTATGCTTCTCGGCAGTTGAAGCCACATGAGAAGAACTATCCTGTTCATGATTTGGAGCTAGCCGCCATTGTTCATGCATTGAAGATTTGGAGACACTATTTGTACGGTGTGTCTTGTGAGGTGTATACCGACCACCGTAGTCTCCAGCACTTGTTCAAACAGAAAGACCTTAATTTGAGACAGCGGAGATGGCTTGAGTTGCTGAAGGATTATGACATTACTATATTATATCATCCAGGGAAGGCCAATGTGGTGGCCGATGCTTTGAGCCGGAAGGCGGTCAGTATGGGGAGCTTGGCATATATTCCAGCCGAGGAGAGGCCATTTGCTTATGATGTTCGGGTGCTAGCCAATCGGCTAGTGAGGTTAGATATTTCGGAACCCAGCCGGGTATTGGCTTGTGTTGTATCTCGGCCATCTCTATATGATCGTATTCGTGAGCGTCAGTATGATGATCCACATTTGGCTGTCCTTAGGGACATAGTTCAGCATGATGATGCTAGAGATGTCACCATTGATAGTGACGGCGTATTGAGGATGCGGGGCCGGATATGTGTGCCCAATGTGGATGGCCTTCGTGAGTTGATTCTGGAGGAGGCCCATAGCTCGCGGTATTCTATCCATCCAGGAGCCGCAAAGATGTATCAAGACTTGAAACAACATTATTGGTGGAGGAAGATGAAGATGGACATTGTCAGACATGTAGTACGGTGCCTCAACTGTCAGCAGGTTAAGTACGAGCATCAGAGGCCCGGTGGTGTATTTCAGCGCATTGTTATTCCTGAGTGGAAATGGGAGAGGATCACTATGGACTTTGTTACTGGACTCCCTCGGACGGCGAGGAAGTTTGATTCCGTATGGGTGATTGTGGATAGACTGACCAAGTCAGCTCACTTCATTCCAGTTAGTACTACCTACTCATCGGAGCGGTTGGCAGCGATCTTTATTCGAGAGATTGTTCGGTTGCATGGAGTCCCGGTGTCTATCATATCCGATAGGGGTACTCAGTTCACTTCTCAGTTTTGGAGAGCATTTCAGCGAGAGATGGGTACGCGGGTTGAGTTGAGTACAGCATTTCACCCCAGACAGACGGACAGTCTGAGCGCACTATTCAGATCTTGGACGATATGTTGCGAGCTTGTGTGATTGACTTTGGTGGTTCGTGGGATGAGTTCCTACCACTTGTTGAGTTTGCCTACAACAACAGTTATCAGTAGTCGAGTATTCAGATGGCCCCGTATGAGGCATTGTATGGCAGGCGGTGTAGATCCCCCGTGGGATGGTTTGAGCCTGGTGAGGTTAGATTGATAGGGACTGAGTTAGTCCAGGATGCTCTAGATAGAGCAAAGTTGATCCAGGAGAGGCTTCGTACAGCACAGTCTCGTCAAAAGAGTTATGCGGACCGTAGAGTTCGAGAGTTGTCTTTCATGGTTGGTGACAGAGTATTGTTGAAGGTTTCACCTATGAAGTGTGTCATGAGGTTTGGGAAGAAAGGAAAGTTGAGTCCCAGGTACATTGGTCCTTTTGAGATACTTAGGAGAGTTTGAGAGGTGGCATATGAGTTGGCCTTGCCGCCCAGCTTATCCAGCGTTTATCCGGTATTCCATGTGTCTATGCTCCGGAAGTACATTGGAGATCCGTCTCATGTATTAGACTTCAGTACCATTCAGCTTGATGGTGATCTATCCTATGATGTGGAGCCTATTACCATTTTGGGACGTCAGGTGAGAAAATTGAGGTCTAAGGAGATTGCATCAGTTAAGGTTCAGTGGAGAGGTCGACCCGTAGAGGAGGCCACTTGGGAGATCGAGCGGGAGATGCGAAGCAGATATCCTCACTTATTTGAGACTTCAGGTATGTTTCTTGACCCGCTCGAGGACGAGCGTTTGCTTAAGAGGGGGAGAATGTGACGACCCGGCCCGTTGTCACGGGAATTACCACCCCGTTATGTTGTAAATACATGTTTTATGATTTTATATCAGTGTTAGAGTCTATCGGGTGAGTTAGGAATGAATTGGATTGAAAATGAGGCATATAGCCTTTGTGAAGGAAACTTGAATAAGGAAAGTCAACCCGGGGTTGACTATTTGGTTAGAGGGCTCGGAATCGGATTCTGATGATTCGGTTAGTTCCGGAAGGTGATTTGTGACTTAGGGGAGCGATCGGAATTGAATTTGGAGGCCGGTGTAGAAATAGGCTTGAATTGGCTAAGGTTGAATTTTGGCGAAATCCGAACGGTAGGTGAGATTTTGATCCGGGGGTCGGAATGGAATTCCGACAGTTGCAATAGCTTCGTTAGGTGATTTTGGATGTGCCTGCAAAATTTCAGGTCATTCGGACGTCGTTTGGTCGGGTTTTTGATCGAATGTGTAATTCGGAATGTTTTAAGGAATTTAGGCTTGAATTCGATGCGAATTATGGATTTTGATGTTGTTAGACGTGTTTTGAGGATTGGAGCAAGTTCGAATGAGGTATTAAGATGTGTTGGTATGTTTGGATGAGGTCCCGGGGGCCTCGGGGTGTTTTCGGATGGTTAAACGGGAGAAAATTGTGGAAAAATTGCAGGTTGGGATCCTGCTTCTGTTGTTTCCGCTCCTGCGGAATTTTGGACGCAGGAGCGTGTCCGCAGAAGCGGACGAGATGCGTAGGCGCGGCTGGTTACGCAGAAGCGGAAGCCATTCCGCTGAAGCGGGGTCGCTGGTGCGAGCCAGTGATCGCAGAAGCGGACGGGGTGAAATTGGGCATGGTCCGCAGAAGCGGACATTTGACCGTTTGGGCGAGACCGCAGAAGCGGTCAATGATGCGCAGAGGCGGATGTGTCCGCAGAAGCGGAAGTTTCTTCGCAGAAGCGGGCCCGCTTAAGCGGCCCTTTGTTCGCAGAAGCGGAAATGGCCGGCTAGGCCTGGAACCGCTGAAGCGACCCTTTGGTCGCGGATACGGACGCATAGAAGCGAAAAATATTCCGCAGAAGCGAAAATCGCTGTAAGTTAAGTGTATCAGAAGTTAGAAAAATTTCAGAACATTTCACACATTTGGGTCTCGGCTTTAGAGGCGATTTGGGCGATTTTGAAGAGAAATTCAAGGGAAATCATCAGGTAATCATCTATGGACTTAAACTATGATTAGTATTGGTAATATTATGCAATTATATCATGAAAATGGAGGAATTTGGGGTAATTTATGGAGGATTTAGCCCTAGGCTTGAACTTTAGAAAATCAAGGTTTTGAATGGGCAATTGGAGTCCGAATTTGGTAAAATTGATATGCTTAGACTCGTATCGAGATGAGGATTCCGAATATGTGATTTTCGTGATTTTTCGGCAAGCGTACCGAAAGTCGGGTTTTGACAACTTTGGGAATTTTGATGTAAATTGAGTTATATTGATTGGGTGTCGTCCCATTGGCCTAATTCGTTGTTTTTATACTGTATTTGATCAGATTCTACGCGTGCGGAGCTTGATTCTCGTGGCAAGGGCATTGCGGAGTAGTCGTCGCGTCGTATTGAGGTGAGTAATAGATGTGGGTGATGACCAGCGGGTTCGAAACCCCGGTATACCACTTTGTGACGCTGTATAGCGGCGAGACACGCACACTCTTGAGAGTGCGGGGTCGATCATGAACTGGAGACTATATATTAGTCCGACCTATTGATATTGTATTATTGGCTATTCTAGAGCCGTCGAACCTCCTTCTCGGATGGTTGCATATATATATATATATTGTGATAATGGCCACTCTTGAGCCGTTGAACCCCCTTCTTGGGCGGTTGAGTATACATATGGGCCGTGAGCCGGTTATTGGATCCCGCGAGGATCGTCATTATTGTCTTATCATATAGACATGCTAGTTTACTACTAGTCCACATCTATTTTTGTTATCATGCCAATTCCAATCTCTGGAACTTGACATTACTGTTTTCCAACTGAAAAATGATAAAAGAGTTTTCAAAAACTATTTTTGAGCATGCGAGGCTGTATCTGCATATTAGCTGACTAGTAGTGGATCGGGCTGCACGCCGCAGCAGGATATATGTTGGATCGGACTGCACGCCGCGAGAATATCTCTATGAGATGTGCTTGGGCTGTAGGAGCCCCTCTGGAGTCTGAACCCCCACAGTGAGCACGGGTACCCAAAATTGGAGTCGGGCTACACGCCGTAGCGGTCATATCATGCATTGCATTGCATTTAGCTACATCTGCTAGGTGTTATGCTATTTATTGGTATTTGTTGGAACAGGTACAGTGAAGATTGATTCTATGACAGGGTAGCCGATTATAGCTTTACATAGTGCTTTATTGCGGATTTCTTATCTGCGTTGTCTTACCCTTGTTTATTACCACTGAGTCTGGCAGTACTCATTTTACTCCCTGCACCTTGTGTGCAGATCCAGGTACCTCTCAGCAGTGATCCAGTAGTTGTGCGAGGCGACATCTGTGGGATATACGAGGTAGCTGCAGAGTCCGCAGGACCCGATATTCCTTTCCACTGTCTTTTGATTTTGTATTGACATTTCTTTCCGCACTTGGTATTTTGTAAACCTTTATACACTCATGTTCAGTAGAGGCTCATGACTCTTGACCCTTGGTCTATGGGAGTTGATGTATTATGGGACTTGGTTCCCCGTTTTCAGTATATGTATCACTGTTATTTTGTGAATTAATATGCCTAAATGGGTTAAAGTGAGTTTCTAGCTCCGTGGTTGTTATTGATTGGTCAGGCTGGCTTAGCAATGTGCTGGGCGCCATCACGACCGGATTTGGGGTCGTGACATATGAAAAGCCTATTGATACATTTGGGAGCGGGTGGTACGCCTACCACAAGATATGAAAAGCCTATGGTTACGTTTGGGAGCGGGTGGTACGCCTACCACAAGATATGAAATGAAAAATGAATTGAGACATGAAAGTAAGATTTGTTCCGTTGATCGGATTACTCCGGATATTGTGAGTTATTGACTGTTATTTCAGAGCAGATTCTTTCCTTATAAACGTTCGATAACGTTTTATGTTGTTATATATATATATATGTATATATATATATATAGTTCAATACTTCGAGCTTCAATAATTGTACCTTAATTGAAAATGGTATTTTCTTTGTCAAATGATTACTAAAAATAACTTCATCTTTTCTTGTTGATTTACTAATTGGGATGGAAGTTGTTCTATACTTTATGTTAAGTAAGTGAGGCTCGTCGAACATTCTTAATTGTATTGGGTCATGGACCCTGTGAAATGAGCAACGAGAGAATATTGATGTGCAATGTGAAATAGAAATATGTTGGCACAAGGTGCCAGGGGAAAATATTATAATTTTATTTAATTGCACGTGAGTTGTCCGTGCGGTTGTGATATAAATATGGGCACGAGATGCCGTAAAAATATGAAAGTGGGTCGAGACCTATATTATTATGATTTTGAAATGAGGCGTCACAAGGTGACCTTTACTCAAAAGAATTATATTCGAAAGATACTTATTTGAAGGAAATATACTCGAAACATATTTATTGGAAGCATATTATCCTAGAGATTATTACTTGGAGGATTTATAGGCAAAAATATTTATCCTTGAAAGACTCGATTAATTGATTGCACTTGTATTTATTATTTGTTGAGAAACATTTGTGGTGTTCTTGTTGCCAACTATTTATATCTCTGGTAGATCATTGTTGCCAGCTATTTATATCTCCGGTAGATCATTGATGCCATTATTGTTATTTGTTTCCTATTATTTTGTACGCTATAAACTGCACAGGCTTATGTGAGTGTCTGGTCCTAGCCTCGTCACTACTTCGCCGGGGTAGGCTAGACACTTACCAGCATATGGGGTCGGTTGTGCTGATACTACACTTCTGTACATTTTTGTGTACAGATCCAGGTATTTGATCGATGGTAGCTATTCGTTGCGGTGGAGACTCAAGGTAAACCTGCTATAGTGTTCGCAGTCCTCAGAGTCACCTTCAATTGTACTTATTTCCATTTGTTCCCTTTGTTTCGGAACAGTGATGTACTTATATTGTATAACTACTTTTAGAAAGGCTTGTGACTTGTACTACCGGTTTTGGGAATAGTAAATCGTTAGAGAAATTCAGTTGAAGTTAATAAGTATCAATGTTATTTCGAATTATGTTAGGCTTACTTAGTTTGAAGACTAGGTGCCATCACGACTCCTTCGGAGGGATTTTTGGGTCGTGACAAAAAAGAAGAGTTCAAAAGAGGGACGGAGCCACATTATTAGTTACAGGTTACAAATTTTATAACTTTTGCTTAGGTATTTAGACTAGGAATTCTTTAATATATATATGTAAAATTACGAATCTTATAAAATAGCCAAACATCACATATTAACGCGAATAATGCTAGAATTCCCAAAAGAAAACTCCACACATTATTATTATTCCTAAAGTAATTAAAACTGGTCATTTATATGAATAGAAAATCCTAGCAATCCAAGAAATTGTTAGGAAAAGGAGTCATTATATGAATTTGGTGCTTCAGAAAACTAACAGACAAATATCATTTCAAACAGATTGCCAAGTTAGAGCAACAATCTTTTTGTTCCAATTAACTGTTTTAAAACCAAAACTGAACATCATTAATTGGAAGTAGGTTTCAAACAAACGAAACTAGGAAAAAACACACGACAATCAAGAGAAAAGAGATTGCAAAAATTTAACAAAAAATTCAATGAATATCTCTCATGGAATCGCCTGCAACTCATACTTAAATCCTTGAAACAAATTAGATAAGTTCATGGAAATCAAACCTTCAGTCAATTAACTCGAGAAAATAAGACATTTGCCAAGGCAATATTAGAACCAGATGGATTTATCATGAGATTAATCATATTCGCATCGGGGTGCGGCGAACCAATTGAATACGCAAACATGAACAACTCCAAGAGTTTTCAGACATGGAACAATCAACTATATCTCTAGTATACTGTATCTAAGACATGGAAAATAGACTTGAATGTGGAAATCGATACAACATCAGTTCGAATATTCAAACAGATTTCAACAAAAGCCGACTCACATATACCTTTCTTTTCAATCTCGATTTCAATCCGATATACGAGATACTAGTCACAATCCCAAATGAAATCACCACTGACTCCTAATCCGGATAACAAACAGATTTCTAAGAGATGAGAGAGCTATGCGTAAAATTATTTACTCCTACTATATACCCGAGCATTGGCCTCGGAAATTGAATCGGTGTTTCAGGAATCTGAACAAGCTTTCTTGTACCTCTCAATTGTTGCTTTCACACTTCACCATTGAAATTTTAGAATCAAGCGAAGCTACTAGTTGCAGATTATAATAATGTTCAGTGAAAGATTTTGCTAACGGAAGAAAGAGAGAGAAGCTCCGCCTAATTCAGCGGAGAATGGTGAACTTACCGGAGTGGAGTAACGGCGGCAGCGGAGTGGTTGAGAGTGGGTTAGGCGGTGAGATAGGTGACTGAAATTGAAAAAAGAGGAGATGAGCGAAATAAATTAAACCTAGCTTTGTAGTTATTTTATTTTTCCGACTACTATAGTCGGAAATTTCTTTTTTTATTTTGCCCAAATTTCGTTAACTTATTTCTTATTTAAGTCGACTTTTTAATTAAAATTGTGAGCATGAAATTTGCAATTATTTACTTTTCCGACTATTGTGGTCAGAAATTTATTTTTATTTTAAGAAAAACTAAAATTTAATTTTTACGCTTTGCGACTACTGTAGTCGGAAGATTGGTCAAATTCTTTTATTGACTTTGTCCCGATTATAGTGGTCAGAAAAACTAATTCGTGGGATTTTGCGCCAAATTTTACGACTACTACAGTCGAAAAGGCAATCGCCTAAAATAAAATAAAAAATAAAAAAAAATATTACACTTTTCCGACTACTGTAGTCAGAAAATTACGACTACTATTTTGTAGTCGGAATCAGTAGTCGGAAAATAGCATTTTTTTGGTAGTGACAATCAATAATACATGTTGTCATTTGAGTATAATTTTTTAGTTTTTGTTAATTTGTTAAACTATAAGAACTTGGGTAAATTTTATTGCAACACAAATATCTAATGTTAGCGGCATTAGAAGATTTTCCTAATTAGGTAGATAGAGCATTTGCCGCTAAAATATTATATATAAGTTATGATGAGTCAGTTGGTTTAAATTAAATATTGATTTAGTGAGAATAATATTATAATTCTACCTAGATTGCCCTATCATATTTTCGCTATAATTCTTTTGCATTTTTATTGCCTAATGAACTTGATGTTAACAAAAAAGTCACGATGGATCAACAGAGAACATAGCTTGAATTGAGATAAAATATAACTTTAGAATCATTTTTTTAAATTTTGATACGGAGTTTCCTTAATTGAAAAGGTTATTTTATTTATTATGATAAGAATTGTCATGTTGTGCATATGGCCACATAATTTAAGTCTAATAGATAAAATAAAAAAAAATTAATTTTAGAGCTATTGAGAGAAGATATACAATATTTAAAAATAGTATCGATAAATTTAAACAATTATGAATTCCGAGAAATGTTTTTAAATAAAATAAATATTTATTTCAAGATTAAAATAATTATAATATATAACTACATTATATTAAAGGATAGTAATAAATAAATGTTCACATGAAAATATGATAATACTATACATTAGATAAGATAATAGCAAAATTAAGGAAAATAATTAAAAATGGAATGAGAATATTATTTGAACTTAGATTAGAAATTTTTTAATATTATGATGAGAATGCTCAAACTATGAATAGGACCACGAAATTTAATAACACAAAATAAATATTTAATGTAGGTAATTTACATATGAAAATTAAAAATCAAATTTGTATCTTCATACTAAAAGAGAAACAAAATTTAATTGGATGTATTAGATAAATAATTATTTAAAAACTCAATAGATTTGAAACATAATAATCAAAAAAACTTACGCATTAATATTTAAGACAATTAAAAGTTACTGTTTAAAATAAAATATGATAATATTTTTATTATAGGCAAATATTAATATACAAAACATAATTTAAAATTTTATAGTAGGAAAGAGAATATATATAGAGAAAAATAAAGACAATGTGAGGGTACTTATATGTTGAATAATTTAATATAAATAAATTAAAATGATTAAAAAATACTTAAAAATATTATTAATATATTTAAATAATAAAATATTATTAAGCTAGGTATGTTGTTGTTATTAAAAAGGTAAGAAGTAAGACATTAAGTCAATTGGTCAACTAATAAAAGTTCACATTATAGTATAACAATATTAAGTAATGAATAATACAATAACTATAAGCAAAGAACATAACAAAAAATTATCTAAAAATATAGAAGAATAAAACTTATTTGAACTTGAGTTGAAACACAAAGTGGTAGTAAGAATTTTGTTAAAATAATATGATCGAATATGCTCAAACAACACATTCACAATATGATATTTTTAGTATTCTTTAATGTTGATAGCAAAATGAAATGCAAATACTAAGATCAATGGATTATGTTGATACATATATAGAAAAATAAAATAGATCACCCATTATGACATTTTTGAGAAATAGTTTCATATCCTGCTTCTAAAGTTTTATATTTTAAAGTTATTATAATTCAAATAATCCAAGTCAGTTTTAACATGATTTTTGTCTGCGCATCGCGCGGGTACTAATACTAGTATCAATATAAAATGGGAAAAAGGGTGGGTGGGGATGGGGGTGGGGAGGTAGGATCTCTGACTTTAGTCTTTGTAACCAGCTAACAATCAAACAAATGTAGTGTATTCAATATTTACTACTTGTATTTCATCGTAACAAAAAGAAAAAAAGAAAAAAAAAAAAGCAAAATGCATCTTTGGTATCGTAACTTCACAAATTGCTACTCCCTCCATCCAAATTCATATTTCTTTTTCATGTTAAAACAACCCAAAACATTTAACACCATTTCATCAATAATGTGATTATACATAACTTGTCCTGCTTTCAATAATTCAATTCGTTTACCTATTCACAATTTTAACTTTGATTTAATACTTGTTTTCCTATGAAATGAAAGTTTTTATAATATTTTAATATTTTCTTTTATTATTTTTAACATAATATAAGTCAAATGAACATTGGTAATAGGGGTGTGTTTGTCGGTCGATGATGTATGGTCTTTAGACATTTTTCGATAGATTCGGTTTCTCTCTTTTGAATTTCGGTTTATCCGGTTCAGTAACTTTGATTTGTTCGGTTTGAATACTAATTAGTGCATAGAGCCATAGACTGTAATATTCTTAATTAAAAGTACTCAAAAATACAAAAAAAAGAACACTAAAACTTTTGTTGATAAAATGTTTGTCCAAAACCAACAAGTATAAACCCATAGAGAGGAAACAACACATAAAGAATAAACTTGATCATTAGAGATGTCTTGTTACTTGCTTAGAGTTAATTGCTGAATTTAGAGGACATTGAGAAGTAAATTTTTAAATTTATATGTTACGCCCTACATTTAAATAAGGGATAATTTCACATAAGTACAGTTGGGAAAAGTACTTTTCAGCCGCCTAACCCACAAATTCAATTTTCATGCAGTAGCCCATAAATAATTTCAGCGCCTAACCCACAACTTCATCAACTACATCGAAAATCATGCCTAAATCAGATTTCACTTTTTTCTTTCATTGTTATCTTTACCTTGTTTCTAGTTTCATTCTTATTTATTTTTCACTTCCATCTGTATAGTAAACAATATCTGGAAGTTGAAGTAAAAAATAAAAATATATTCATCCTTAGAGTCTATAATTTTATTTTTATATTTATTAGCAAAATTTAAAATTTTGCAAGGGAAAGTCTTATTTCACTGGAAAAAATAAAAATTTACACTATTAAACACCTTATATACATTATTATACACACAAATATAATAATGTATAATTATGTATAATCGTGTATACTTGTGTATAATCATGTATAATTTTGTATAACTATGAGAATACCCATAAATACACATGGTTATACATGATTATACAAAGTATATATATGTATATACAACATATACATAATTCTTCCTCCCTTCAGAAGTTATTTAAAGCAAGAAGAAGAAGAATCAAAATTACCAACAAAAAAAAAAGGAGATTTTATAACTATAGAGAGGGAAGATAGATCCGGTGTAGAAGAGGAAGATAATGAACAGATTCACACGAAAACCTTTAGGGAAAATAGAAGGAAGTGTTGATTATTCGCATATTTGCTCTAGGCACCACAAGATGCACAACCATCTATTTGCATTTCCAAACCGTCGAAGCATCCCATATTTGCACACAAAATGGGATGAACGGAGCAAGAAATCTGAAGAAGAATTCGACTATTTTGCCAGAAAGAGAGAAAGAGACAAAGGAGCAAAAGATTGAAAATGAAAGAGAAAGTGGGGTGGGGAGAAAGTCTAAAAGAGAATTTGGGAATGTAAAAGTGTCATTTGCATAAAGAAAAAGAGTGGGGGCGGCGAGGGCTAATGAGTGAAAAGAAATTTTAACAGTAAAGAAATGGGCCATACCGGATAACAATGAAAAATATGGGCCATATTTTATTAGTATAATGAGCCAAGTGACATAGAGTGTAATTTCTTCTTTAAATAAAACATGATAAATATGGATTCTAGCGCGACCAATCAGCTGGAGGCACTTTCGAAGCCAACAGGTAGTCACACGTTTCCGTGAGTTTGCGCCAAGTGTCTCCTTTGGCGCTGCAACTAGGGCGGGGCGATCCATTTTGCATGTGGGGGTGGCAAAATTTCCTATGCTTGGTAACAATGTAATAAAGGGTAGTAAGGCTCTTTCTCTTTCATTTTCTAGAAGTATCACCAAAACTAGTCCCCTCAAAATATTGTTCACGCCCCTTTAGAATTTCCTAATGAATTAAGGCAAAGTCGAAGGAGAGTCTGGATTTGGAAAAATTTAGTTTGAAGGAACTTGGAATCGTTGCTGTAACTCCCATCATCTGGTGGATTCGATTTTAAAGATCCATTAGAGGCAAAGTTAACCACTATATAAGTGTAATTTGATCTCTAACAAGCATGATAAGGTTGATGTTAGAAAACCAAAAAAGGAAAAGCCCAGTTCTTGCATTCTCAAAATTTGAGCTTTGCTATTTCAAGGTTCTTCTATTTTCTTAATGAGGTAATGTTCATTACTTAAAAAGTTACAGCAATTATTTTGAATGATACAATTCAGATGACCAAATAGAGCAAGTTCAGAGAGATTTTAGTATGACAAAATTAGTTGATTTTACTGCAATAATGGTATAATTCAGATGACCATTTGAATAATTAACTCTTATACATAATGTGAATTGAAGTCTCACTCCTTGTCTAAAGCATACTTCTTATTTGCCATAAAACTATAGAAATAACATATACTATGTATTTGGCAACCATGTCCATGGGCATAAATAATCTCTACTTTCAACCAAAAAGTTGTGAGTTCGAGTCTCCCCAAGAGCAAGGTGGAAAGTTCTTGAAGGGAGGTATGTCGGGGGTCTATTTGGAAACAACCTCTCTACCTCAGGATAAAGGTAAGGTCTGCGTATACACTATCTTTTCGAGATCCTACTGAATTGGATTATACTGTGTTGTTGTTGTCCATAGGCATAAAGTAAAAAAAAAAAAGATACATCCATTGCTATTTGCCGGAACATCACCACCAACTTATTACTAATGAAAATAGTATATAATATAAACTTGTCCAAATCTTGAGCAACATCTGCAGATACCAAATAAAAATAGAGAAATAGCTTTCCTAGGTCCTTTGGGAGAAGGAAAAAAATTGATGTAAATATTTTAATGCATACCTGGTAAATTGCTAAGTCATTCTTAAACCATGTCTTTGATGTCTTTTCTTTTGCCTTCTTCGTTTCTTGGCAGCGATTTCTCGAGCAATTGTTTGAGCAAGATTTTCAGCAAAGTTGACAATCCATTTTGGTTTTTCCAGTAGAAACAACATTAGGCTTCCAATGAATAATCCAAAAATCATACCACAACCATACCCTATTACGATAGCTTCCCATGTAAACCCGCTAGAAAAAATTGAATCATCATCATCACCACCATCATTATCATCATCATCTTGTGCAAATGGTGACGCATTCTTGTTTTCTCCACATTCCTTTGTTAGTGGAAATCCACATAAACCAGGATTTCCAGCGTACGCATCATTGGAAAATGTATCGAATTGTTTCCCATGAGGGATGCGCCCAACAAGATGATTGTAGGAAAGGTTTAAGACCTCAAGAAATGTCAAACTCGTCAATGGAACTGGAATCTCTCCAATGAACCTATTCCATGAGAGGTCTAAATGTTCGAGCTCACTCAACTTTGCGATTTCTGCAGGAATACAACCATGGAAATTGTTGTGAGATAAGTTCAGGAATACAAGCGAACTCAGACTTCCAATGGAATTTGGAATATCTCCTTCAAATCTGTTATTTGATAAATCAATACTTATCATAATTGAATTGATTTCCAAATCAAACCCATTGCCTCTTATCACCAAATGAACTTCATAAGGGTAAAATGCGATTATGTCCGGAATATTTCCTGTTTTTTCTTCATCCACTTTCATCATACCTCTAAATATTTTGAAAAAATTAGATGGCAAAGTTCCAGTGAACCTATTGAAGGAAAGGTCAAAGATTCGTAACACAGGAAATGGAATCTTGGTATTTAACCCCAATTGATTGCCATTTAACCCAATAAGTTGTAACCCTGCACTGAAGAATCTTGGTATCTCTCCAGAAAAATTGTTCATTCGCAAGTCTAAAACAGAAATGGAGCTACTGGAGTTACCCAAACATACTGGGATTGTACCACTGAGATTGTTATGAGCCAAAATGAGGAATTTAATGTTAGTCATGTCACAAATGGACTGATGCAAAGAACCTTGAAAATAATTATTCTCCAATTTAAGGGACAAAATAGCTGTTGACCGCCATACTTGTCTCACAGATCCCGTGAGGAAGTTATGGGAGAGATCCAGGAATACCAAGTTGATGGACGTCATCCAATCAGGGATTTCACCGTGCAGCTTGTTGTTCGAAAGATCAATATCCGCTATATTACTGCTCAGATTATTAGATGAAAGATCGTCAAGGTAATGGCTCTTCAACACATGTGGCAATTTCCCAGTTAATTGATTGTTTCCGGCATTTAAATAAGTCAAGGATGGAAGATAGAATAACCAAGGGGGTGGTGCGCCAGTAAAAGAATTGAAGGACAAATCAAGCCCTTCTAGCTTTTGAAGGCCGCTTATATTATAGGGAAGTGGACCAGTTAGTACATTGTGTTGCAGATGTAATTTTCTAAGGCGAGTCAAGGTTACAATTGAATAAGGGAATGGGCCAGTGAAATTGTTTGTTGAAAAAAATAAATAAGTTACCTCTGAAAAGTTGGCAAAGATGTCTGGAATCTGGCCTTCAAAGTTATTGAAAGAGAGATCTAAGTAGCTAAGTTTGTTCAGCTTTGAGATAGCTGAGAAAACATTTCCGGTGAAGTTGTTTGCTGAAAGATGCAAGTCTCTAATTCTAGTGAGGTTACCAATGGATTCTGGAATTGAGCCTTGAAAATGGTTGGAAGAGAGATCTAAGTAGATAAGTTTGTTCAACTTTGAGATAGTTGAGGGAACCTTACCATTGAAGTTGTTTTCTGAAAGATCCAATTCTCTAATATTGGTGAGATTGACCATGGATTCTGGAATTAAGCCAGAGAGATGGCATTCTGAGAGTCTCAAAAGCCAGAGAGATGGCATTCTGTTAGTAAATTATTATTTCCCAATCTTAGCACTTGTAAGTTTGGTAGATGAAAGAGATTAGAATCGGACACGTGAGTGCCTTCAAGATCTAAGTGCCTAAGAGAAGAAGAAAAATTCTTGGGTAACTCAAATGGTATGTCGAAGACGGGAAACGACAGTACCTCTAAATTGGTTAAGTTTTGAAGCAAAATTGCTGGGCCAGTTTGGTTATAATGAGTTCCAGAAAGATCAAGCGAAATCAACTTGGATAACTTGAATAATCCTGATGGGATCGTCTCCCTTACATAAGATCCAGAAGCTGAAAGATTGAGATGCCTCAAACTGGCGAGTTCACTAATACCATTTCCAAGAGGAAAGTCATCAATGTAATTGAAGGCAAGGTTGAGACTTTGAAGATGAACAAGTTTGGCGAGGCTGCTGTTAGCATTGATGGTTCCACTAAGAAAGTTGCAAGAAAGATCGAGGCCTATGACATGACCCGTGAATTCATCACAAGTAACACCATCCCATTCGCAACAATCTCTTGTTACGTTCCAGGATAAAGTCTTCGATCGGGCTTCAGTATCACACCAACAATTATAAAGGGCTGATTCAGTATGAACTATGAGGCCTTGCTTAAATTGAAGCAAATAAAAAGATCGAGCACAGAGATGTTGCGTAGCATATGAGAAGCCAGTAAGTTGAGATTGCAGTATAAGCAATATAGCAACTGAATAGAAGCAGAAAAGTAGCAATAATTGGTACTCCATATCTTATCTCTTGCAGATATGATATCTAACTAGCAACTCCTATTTATAGTGATCAATTAATAACTTCACCTTTTTTATTTTGTCGGAATCTCATCGGTTGTTACCAACAACCAAGTAGCCCCCCTAGCCGTTTTATGATCGATGAGAAACACACTCTTACTTTAGAACAAAGTTCCCAAGTCTTTATTGGTCAAAAAATACTGTATGATTTGTATTATTCTCACGTGGTTTATAAATGCGTAAATATATCTCTATTTTTTTTATATAAAAAGGAAAAAACAATGTCCATCCTCTGGATTATGAATGAAATTAAATAATTTCATTCATTGCATTACAATGTGTTATTATCAATATAAAGGAGTGATAAAAGTTGCTAAGTCTTTATTGGTCAATAACATACCGGAGATTGGAGCACTTGTGTATGAACTTCCAGCATATTATGCTGGACCGATATATTATACTGGAACTCCTACATATTATGCTGAAACTCAAATATATTATACTGAAATTCTAGTATATTATGCTGAAATATTTTCTGGATTTTGAATAGTGTTTTCGTTCAAATTTATCTTTATATACAAAGTGGCTAAATTTCGATTTCTCTTAAAAGAATTATGACTATTTTTCAATGACCACTTGTAAATCATGTTATTTCTGAATTTGTCTCCTTCTCTTCCGCTCCCACCATAGGGCCGAGTCCACTATTTTTTTTGGTAGGTTAAACAAAGAGCGCAAGAGTGGGAAACAAGAATTCTAACTACCCAAAAAAAGGGAAAACAAACAAGAAATGGTTCCGTTATGATATTCTTATATCTAAATATCTGCATCCACATGATGTTGATATTAAATCAAGCAATATGATCTTAACAATTAAAAATTAAAGTAAAAAAACATATAATTTATTTATAATTAAGTTTATACATCAGACTACCTTTTTTATTCATAATTAAGTGATTAATATGCATATGAAAAACACGTGCCTTCACCGATTAGGTTAATACATTCCAACTAATCTAAGTATCTAATGAAGGGGGAGGAGTGGGGGAGGTTTGAAGAACATATTTCAGACTTGACGTATGTGTAAATATTTACTTAATCAAATTGACCACCACGATTTGGTTGAATCGTCATAAATGTCTTCTAGTACCTACGGAATAATGCTTGTCGTTTGCTGCTTTTTGTTTAGGTTGAATCAATTGTTCCAGATTTAGTTATGCCCTAACAAACTACAAATGAGAGATGTTGTATTTGAAAAGATGAACTATAACATGGTATGTTGAAGAACCCATTGAAGTATAGAACAAAGTTCACACCAAAACTCAAATCAAAAGCCTCATCTGAGAAGTCCAACACTCAGAAGACTAAAAATGTCCTTAGAATTCTGAAAAATGAAAAGAAAGAAAGAAAGAGAGAAGAAAAGAAAGAAAGGAAAAAGCCCTGAAAAAGCTAAGTTTACTATCTCTGTTTTTATTTTTCTTGTTTGCTGAATCTGAAAATATTTTCTTGGAATGTCTATTCTATGTCTACTTGAGCTTATCTCTTATGCATGCTTAAAGAATAAAGAATCTATTTCTGTTTGTGTGAACTTACACATGCCTAAGTCTGCTAAAGTGTTCTTAGGGTTTTTAGTGTTTATCAGGCATGAATCGTGTATTAATAAGCATGTTTATGTGTTTGTTCATCTTCCTTTGCCTAAAATTGAGTTTTGATTAGTTGGAATTCAATCATTATCAAACTTCTCCTCTGAGTTCTGGTTGATTGAAAATTAATTTGCGATTAAGGCTATATGTGCAAAATAACATAAAACTGGCTATATTTGTAACTTGATTCATTTGTGAGTCCATTCTGAATCTTTGGATGCTTTTGTGATTTGGGATATGAGTGCAAAGGTTCTTGGGTTATTTCTGAAAGTTAAGTATGTGGCTATTTCTGAAAGATAAAGTCTGGTCATTAAGTGGCTATTTCTGTTGTTGAGTGGTTATACTGATTACTTAGGTGTATTTCTGTTAAGTGGCTATTTCAGAAAAAAAAAAAAATTATCTCTGTTTGTTAATTAACTGTGCTTCTAAGTATGTGGTCGTTTCTGAAAGATAAAGTCTGATTATTAAGTGGTTATCTCTGTTGTTGAGTGACCATAATCCTTCTAAAAGGCTATGTGTTATATAGTGGTTACATTGTAATAAGTAATGGTTCTGATAAAATTTGGCTAATAATGAAAGGGTTTGGGGTCTGAATTGGCTAAGTCTTAAAACATCTATAAACAGTGGTTATTTAGTAAACAGTTCTTAATCCTAGTTCTGCCAGACCTTAGTAGGTCGGGTAATTTGAAATAAATAATAAGGGTATAAAAGGAATAGTAAATGGCTTTCCTGAAGATTTAATAGAGTCTATAAGGCTAAAAATGACTTTAGTGCCTAGTATTTCTGCAATTACTTACAAAATAAAGGGCAAACTGAGCAGATTTAAAAGGCATTTCTATAACAAACCTTAGCAAGTGAGGGTAACTAAGTAAAATATACCTAATAGAATACTATAGAATTGCCTAGAACCTTCTAGCAAGGGTTCAAAGGCATTTCGACATACTCTTAATAAACTATATAAATATTTATTAAGAGAAAATTAGTTTTATAACATGTATATTTGTAGAATAAAGAGTTCTCATAATTATAAACTAGTATAGTACCCGCGCGATGCGCGATTTTTTTGATAGGAAAGAAGAGTTTAAAGACCTTATGAAAGTATTTTTATTACAGTGAGATTTAGCGATCTAATACAAAAAGAGTTATTGTAAAATGAGCAGATGATTTTTGTTTTGAGTAATATAGGTTGTTACGTAAGAATGAATTGCATTATATAAGCATTTGTATAATTATCGTAAAACCTATGAAGCTACTTACGATGTATGGTAATCTCTAACACATAAAATTGGAAAAGAGTAGCGACAACTGAAAGTATAGAATATAAGTTAATGTTACACTTCTAACAAAGAAATACAATTAAATAATAGATAATGTTCCCAAACAATAATAAACTTTCATTAATTATAAATTAAAGGTAGTTGTAGAGACGGTTTTCCCACTCAGCTTCAAATTTTACAACATAAACCCAAAATGGTTCACTTGGCCAAACTTCGTGATAAATGTCAGTTAAAATTGTACCTATCGGTTGACCAAGTGAATCTACCAAAATGATTAAAGCTTCCCAATCTAATAATTCAATGTTGTCTAGGGATTCAATAAGATGATCTCGAGTAATTTGATAATTTTCAATTTTTTTCATCTAATAAAGGCCTAAGCTCTCTTAATTTTTTATGTTTTCCACTTCTTTTTGCCCTTTCATCTCTTAACTTATTTTGTATAGATGTTGGAATTTTCTTGATAACTTCAGCCTTTGAGTCCGATTTATTCAACGAATAAACTCTGCGACGCCGAGACCTTCTACGTTGGCCCTTTTGTTGAAAGCACACCATTGCAACTAAACTTGATTTACATTTGCAATTAAACAAAATATTCATATGATAATATGGAAAAGCATAAAAATATTGTCTATATTGAATAAAGTTTCAATATAGACAGTAAAGCTGTAAAGTTTCAATATAGACAGTAAAGCATAGTTGATTTCATATTTAATGGAAGAAATTTTATATTTTAAGCAAATATGGATGATTGTTTTACCTAATAATTGCGGAATAATCTTCTTGTTTACATTTGGGGTTTGGGCATTGATAAAGATTTCCTATTTTATCAACCTTCTTTTGACACTTCTTGCAGCTGACGTACGACCATCATTTTTCTAGTTCTAAATGGACAACCCAAGAAGAATATATGAGTTTAAGAACTCCAATAATAATAATACTGAACAAAAGTACTGACACTCCCAAAGATCCGGAGTCACAAGTCTAGAGCCTCTAACAAAACCCAACAAGAAATAGAGAGTACGATATAGAAGTACTCAAGTCTGAATACAAAATATAAAATAACAACTGGAATGAGAGGAGGAGCTAGGTTCTGCGAACGTAGGCAGCTACCTCAGCAACTCGATGTGACAATGTAAACGCTGGAGATGTCCGTCTACTGCTCCTGTGTACCTGAGTCTGCACACAAAAGGTGCGGGGAGTAGGGGTGAGTACTAAGTACTCAGTGAGTAACAAATATATATATGTAGCTGACAGTAAGAAATCCACAAAATACCACAATATGAAGCTACACTACGGTCCGAATCTCCTACGAACTAGCAACAATAATACAATACAGCTACCATAGAGTAATTCAACAAATACAGATGCAATGCAATGCACATAACCGCTACGGCGTGTAGCCCGATCCAATTTAACGTCGACGGCGCTCACCGGGGGTGTGTACAGACTCCGGAGGGGCTCCTACAGCCCAAGCGCAATACTGCTGCGGCGTGCAGCCCGACCCTCATATCAACCACTGCGGCGTGCAGCCCGATCCCATGCTCAGTCCACAATAAGCAAATAAGTCACAAAACAATTCATTATCCTTAATTCCAGTTCTCAATTCATAATTTATGAAAAATACTTTTATCTTTATTAGATTTGTAAAAACCGGTGACTTAGCATTTCAAAAGTGTGATTTCGATTTCCGGGACTGAGATCAGTGATTTAAGCAATTACAGCTATCACATAAATATTGTCCTCTAAGGACGCTACAGATCGGCACAAGGCCCCAAACAAGGCTTACAGCCCACAAATATAGCAAATACGGTGTATTTCCAACACTAACATCATATTATTCATTCCCGGGATGGACCAAGTCTCAATCCCCAATCACAATCAATCCCGCACCTGCCACGGTGTGCGAACCACGCCCTATTAGCGTCACAATGTGCTAAGCCGGGGTTTCGAACCCTCAGGCTACAATATACACAAACTACTCACCTCTAGCCGGTCGTAGACTCGTCCGCGATGCCTTTTCCTTTGAATTTAGCTCCCTCGTGCGTAGAATCTAGTCAAACCACAATAATTATATCAAATACGGGTCAAAGAATCATAACCCACTTCAATTTATATGAAATTCTCATAATTACACTAAGTTGGTAAAACCCGACTTTCGGTACGATTCTCGAAAAATTACGAAAGTCTCATATTCGGAACCCTCATCTCAATACGAGTCTAAGCACATCAATTTTACCAAATTCGGACTCCATTTGCTCATTCAAAACCTTGATTTTCTAAAGTTCAAGCCTAGGGTTAAATCTTCCATGAATCACCCCAAATTCTTCCATTTTCATGATATAATTGCATAATAATACCAATACTAATCATAGTTTAAGTCCATAGTTGCTTACCCGATGATTTCCCTTGAGTTTCTCTTCAAAATCGCCTAAATCGCCTCTAAAGCCGAGACCCAAATGTGTGAAATGTTCTGAAATTTTTCTCACTTCTGATACACTTAACTTACAGCGATTTCCGCTTCTGCGGAAGAATTTCCGCTCCTACGCGTCCGCTTCTACGGAGAATCGATCGCTCCTGCGGATATTTCCGCTTCTGCGACTAGGCGTCCGCTTCTGCGGACTCGCCTAAGCGGCTCCCTTCCGCTTCTGCGATGGCCGCTTCTGCGGCTCCCTGCCCGCTCCCGCGCTTCCGCTTCAGCGGAAAATGCTCCGCTTCTGCGGAGCCCGCCGCTTCTGCGGCTCCTGGTCCGCTTCAGCGCACCCGCTCCTGCGCCCAAAATTCCGCAGGAGCGGAAACAACAGAAGCAGTGCACCAGTTTCCGCAATTTTCCATATTTTTCTCCCGATTAACCATCCGAAAACACCCCGAGGCCCCCGGGACCTCATTCAAATACACAAACACATCCTAATTCCTTATTCGAACTTGTTCCAATCATAAAAACACCATCCTAAACATCAAAATCACCAATTATCCACGGATTCAAGCCTAAGTTTCTTCAAAACTTTCAAAACTAACATTCGATCCAAAACCCGATCAAACGATGTCCGAATGACCTGAAAATTTGCAGACATATCCAAAATCACATAACGAAGCTACAGAAATTGTCGGAATTCCATTCCGACCCCCGGATCAAAATATCACCTACCATCCGGTCTTCGCCAAAATTCAACATTCGCCAATTCAAGCTTAAAACTACACCGGACCTCCGAATTCAATTCCGATTGTTCTCCTAAGTCATAATTGATCCCCGGAACTAGTCGAATCATCAGAATCCGATTCCGAGCACTCTAACTCAATAGTCAACTCTTGGTTGACTTTTCATATTCAAGCTTTCTTCAAACATGCTATTTGTTTCATTTTCAATTCAAATCACTCCTAACTCACCCGATATACTCTAATACTGTTTTAAAAGCATAATATATGTAAATGCAAGGTAACGGGGTGGTAATTCCCGTAACGACGGGCCAGGTCGTTACATTCTCCCCAACTTAAACAAACGCTCATCCGCGAGCGGGTTAAGAAACATACCCGGAGCGTCAAACAAGTGTGGATATCTGCTCCGCATTTCCTGCTCGGTCTCCCAAGTTGCTTCCTCCACGGGACGACCTCTCCACTGCACTTTCACCGAAGCTATATCCTTAGATCTCAGCTTACGAACCTGTCGACCCAAAATGGCTACTGGTTCCACATCATAAGTCAAATCCTCATCTAGCTGTATCGTGTTGAAGTCCAACACATGCGACGGGTCTCCGACATACTTCCGGAGCATAGATACATGGAACACCGGGTGAACTCCCGACAAACTGGGTGGCAAAGCAAGCATATAAGCCACCTCCCCAACTTTCCTAAGCACCTCAAAAGGTCCGATAAACCTTGGGCTCAACTTCCCTTTCTTTCCAAACCTCATAACACCTTTCATAGGCGAAACCTTTAGCAACACCTTCTCACCTACTGAATAAGACACATCTCGGACCTTCCGGTCTGCATAACTCTTCTGACGCGACTGAGCTGTGCGAAGTCTCTCCTGAATCACCTTCACCTTATCTAAGGCCTCTTGGACTAACTCTGTCCCTAACAACCTAGCCTCGCCGGGCTCGAACCAACCAACTGGAGACCTACACCGCCTCCCATATAAAGCTTCATACGGTGCCATCTGAATGCTGGACCGATAGCTATTATTGTAAGCAAACTCCGCCAAAGGCAAATAATCAGCCCATGAACCACCAAAATCAATGACACAAGCACGCAACATGTCCTCCAATATCTGAATAGTACGCTCAGACTGCCCATCCGTCTGTGGATGAAATGCTGTGCTCAACTCTACCTGTGAACCCAACTCTCGCTGAAATGTCCTCCAGAACTGAGATGTGAACTGGGTACCTCTGTCCGATATAATGGAAATGGGAACTCCATGCAATCTCACTATCTCACGGATGAATATCTCTGCCAACCGCTCTGAGGTATAGGTAGTACACACTGGGATGAAATGAGCTGACTTGGTCAACCTATCCACCACCACCCAAGCTGAATCAAACTTCCTCGCTGTCCGAGGGAGTCCACTAACAAAGTCCATAGTAATCCTTTCCCACTTCCACTCAGGAATATCAATTCGCTGGAATACACCACCAGGTCTCTGATGCTCATACTTGACCTGCTGACAGTTTAGACACCGAGCCACATGGCTCGCAATATCTTTCTTCATCTTTCTCCACCAGTAATGCTGCTTCAAATCCTGATACATCTTCGCGGCTCCTGGATGAATAGAATACCGCGAGTTGTGGGCCTCTTCCAATATCAACTCACGAAGGCCATCAACATTGGGCACACATATCCGGCCCTGCATCCGCAATACGCCCTCACTATCAATAGTGACATCTCTAGCATCATCATGCTGAACTCTGTCCTTAAGGACAAGTAAGTGTGGATCATCATACCGGCGCTCTCGAATACGATCATATAAAGAAGAACGAGCTACTACACAAGCCATCACCCGACTGGGCTCAGAAATATCCAGCCTTACCATCCGATTAGCTAACGCCTGAACATCAACTGCTAGGGGTCTCTCCCCAACTGGAATATACGCCAAACTGCCCATACTAATAGCCTTCCGGCTCAATGCATCAGCCACTACATTGGCCTTTCCGGGATGATACAAGATAGTAATATCATAGTCTTTAAGCAATTCAAGCCATCTCCGCTGCCTCAAATTTAGATCTTTTTGCTTAAACAAATGCTGAAGGCTGCGGTGGTCTGTATATACATCACAAGATACACCATATAGATAATGCCTCCAAATCTTCAAGGCATGAACAATAGCAGCTAACTCCAAATCATGAACAGGGTAGTTCTTCTCGTGGGGCTTTAGCTGACGAGAAGCATATGCAATAACTCTACCCTCCTGCATCAACACACAACCGAGTCCAACTCTAGAAGCATCACAATACACCGTATATGACCCTGAGGCTGATGGTAACACAAGTACTGGAGCTGTGGTCAAAGCCTCCTTGAGCTTCTAGAAGCTCTCCTCACATTCATCGGACCACACAAATGGAGCATTCTTCCGTGTCAACTTAGTCAAAGGTGAAGCAATAGATGAAAAGCCCTGAACAAACCGGCGGTAATAGCCTGCCAAGCCGAGGAAACTCCGGATCTCCGTAGCTGAGGAAGGTCTGGGCTAATTCTGCACCGCCTCGACCTTCTGTAGGTCAACCCGAATACCATCGCTGGACACTATATGTCCCAGAAAACCCACAGTATCAAGCCAGAACTCACACTTAGAGAATTTTGCATAAAGCTTCTCTTCTCTCAACCTCTGCAATGCCACTCTCAAATGCTGTGCATGCTCCTCCTGGCTGCGTGAATATACCGGGATATCATCAATAAACACAATCACAAAAGAATCAAGGTACGGCCGAAATACACTATTCATCAAGTGCATGAATGCTGCTGGGGCATTAGTCAACCCGAAAGACATCACCAGGAACTCGTAGTGCCCGTATCGCGTCCTGAACGCTGTCTTCATAATATCTGAGTCCCTGATCTTCAATTGATGATAGCCCGATCGAAGATCAATCTTAGAAAATACACTAGCTCCCTGTAGCTGATCAAATAGGTCCTCAATACGAGGTAATGGGTATTTATTCTTCACTGTTACCTTGTTCAGCTGCCTGTAATCAATGCACATTCTCATTGTGCCATCTTTCTTCTTCACGAAAAACACCGGTGCACCCCAAGGTGACACACTTGGACAAATGAAACCCTTATCAAAGAGTTCCTGAAGCTGTTCTTTCAATTCTTTTAACTTCGCTGGTGCCATGCGATAGGGAGGAATAGAAATGGGTGAGTGCCCGGCACCAAGTCAATACCAAAATCAATATCTCTGTCAGGCGGCATGCCCGTCAGGTCTGCTGGAAATACATCTGGAAACTCCTTCACAATGGGGACCAAATCAAGACTGGGTGTCTCAGCCTCAACATTTCTAATGAAGGCCAAATAAGATAAACAACCCTTTCCAATCATTCGTTGAGCCTTTATATAAGAAATCACCCTGTCGGACACATAATCAGTCAAGCCACGCCACTCGATCCTCGGATTACCTGGAATAGCTAGTGTGACTGTCTTGGCATGACAGTCCAGAATCGCATGGTAAGGGGATAGCCAATCCATGCCTAGAATAACATCGAAATCTACCATGCCCAGTAGTAATAAATCAACTCGGGTCTCCAGACCCCCAATAGTAATAATACAGGATCGATATACCCGATCCACAACAACAGTATCCCCCACTGGGGTAGACACATGTACGGGCAAAGCAAGAATACCACGGGTCGTACCCAAATGATGTGCAAAGTAAGTAGAGACATAAGAATAGGTGGATCCGGGATCAAATAAGACAGAAGCATCCCCGTGGCGCTGAGATAATACCTAAAATGACTGCATCTGATGCACTAGCATCCCTCCTATCCAGAAGAGCATAAAAATGAGCCTAACCTCTGCCAGTACGATCCTCACCCCTAGGGCGACCTCTGGCTACCTTGCTACCACTCCTAGCTGACTGTGCTGGTGCCGAAGAAGCAAGAGCAGAAGACGAGGGCTGGTCCCTCTGTTGAGACCGCTTACGAAGCAACTGGGGACACTCCCTCCTGATATGGCCAAACTCACGACACTCAAAGCAACGGCCTGAAGCTGGAGAAAGGGACTGCTGAGGACCCTTCGCTGCAGATGAATCCTGAGCTGAAGGAGCAGGAGCAGAGCTCTGAGCTGGAAGGGAGCTCAATGCAGGCTGGCTCTGCTGACGACCCTGATGGCCCTGATGACCCTGACGACCACGGTCTGACGAAGCTCCACTAGACTCTACACGACCTGACTGAGGAGATCTGAAAGAACGACCTCTGCTATGCTGAAATTGGCCCCTAGATGGAGCACCACTGTAACTGCCAGTACCACGAGGCCTCTTAGCCTCTCTCTCCTCTCGCTCTCGGCGGCGATCTGTCTCAATGTGACGGGCCGCATCAACCACCTCCTCAAAGGTAACTGTAGAAACTCTCTCCCGGGTCATCAATATGCGGATGGGATAAATAAGACCATCAATAAATCTCCGGATCCTCTCCCTGTCGGTAGGAACCATCCACATGGCATGACGGGCCAGCTGTGTGAATCTCATCTCATACTGATTAACTGTCATCTCTCCTTGCTTCAACCACTCGAACTGACGTCGCAGCTCCTCTCTCTGAGACTGAGGCACGTACTTCTCCAAAAATACCGTGGAGAGCTGCTGCCAAGTGAGGGGCACTGCCCCAGGCGGGCCTACGCCTCTCAAAATCCTCCCACCACTGGAAAGCTGCACCTGTGAACTGGAAAGTGGTGAATGAAACACCGCTGGACTCTAGAATACCCGCGGTGCGAAGCATACGCTGACATCTGTCAAGAAAACCCTGGGCATCCTCGCCCTCAGCTCCACTGAATGTCGGAGGCTGTAGCCTCTCAAATCTCTCCAAACGACGCTGCTCATCGTCGGGCATAACTGGAACCACATATGCAGGAGCTGGTGCAACGGGTGCAACTGGCTGAACTGGCTCGGGTGTGTGAGCCACGGGGGTCCGATTCCCTCCCCCTGCCTGTGAAGAAGATACTGCAGCAGTAGCAGCAACTACCTATGCCAAGCCTGTGCACACTGATAATATCTGAGCCAAGGTCTCCTGAAGACCCGGTATCACAATAGGCACTGCCGGTGCCTGAACCTGAGCTGCCGGAGCGTTCGCCGCTGGAATCTGGTCCTGAGTCTGATCAACCGGTGGGTAAGCAGGTGCTGGTGCTGGTGCTGGTGCTCTACCTCTACCACGACCACGGCCTCTGGGTGCCAATGGTGGTCGTCCGCCACGTCCGTTAGCTCGTGTTCTCGCCATCTGCGAGAGAATAGAATATGGAAAGATTTAATTTCATGATAACACAAATCGCACGATATGAATTCAAGAAAATGAGGTTTTTCCTAAAGTTTATGTAGCCCTTCGAAGATAGATACGGACGTCTACGTACCGATCTGCGAAAGCCTACTAAACCGGCTCATGACTCGCGAGTCCTAATAACCTAGAGCTTTGATACCAACTTGTCACGACCCAAATCCAGTCGTGATGGCGCCCAACAATCAAGTTAGGCCAGCCAAACAACAGTTTAATTATAACACAATACCAGTCCCCAAATGGACAACCCAAGAAGAATATATGAGTTTAAGAACTCCAATAATAATAATACTGAAACAAAGTACTGACACTCCCAAAGATCCGGAGTCACAAGTCTAGAGCCTCTAACAAAACCCAACAGGAAATAGAGAGTACGATATAGAAGTACTCAAGTCCGAATACAAAATATAAAATAACAACTGGAATGAGAGGAGAAGCTAGGTTCTGCGAACGTAGGCAGCTACCTCAGCAACTCGATGTGACAATGTAAACGCTGGAGATGTCCGTCTACTGCTCCTGTGTACCTGAGTCTGCACACAAAAGGTGCAGGGAGTAGGGGTGAGTACTAAGTACTCAGTGAGTAACAAATATATATATGTAGCTGACAGTAAGCAATCCACAAAATACCACAATATGAAGCTACACTACAGTCCGAATCTCCTACGAACTAGCAACAATAATACAATACAGCTACCACGGAGTAATTCAACAAATACAGATGCAATGCAATGCACATAACCGCTACGGCGTGTAGCCCGATCCAATTTAACGTCGACGGCGCTCACCGGGGGTGTGTACAGACTCCGGAGGGGCTCCTACAGCCCAAGCGCAATACTGCTGCGGCGTGCAGCCCGACCCTCATATCAACCACTTGCGGCGTGCAGCCCGATCCCATGCTCAGTCCACAATAAACAATTAAGTCACAAAACAATTCATTTTCCTTAATTCCAGTTCTCAATTCATAATTTATGAAAAATACTTTTATCTTTATTAGATTTGTAAAAACCGGTGACTTAGCATTTCAAAAGTGTGATTTCGATTTCCAGGACTGAGATCAGTGATTTAAGCAATTATAGCTATCACATAAATATTGTCCTCTAAGGACGCTACAGATCGGCACAAGGCCCCAAACAAGGCTTACGGCCCACAAATATAGCAAATACAGTGTATTTCCAACACTAACAACATATTATTCATTTCCGGGATGGACCAAGTCTCAATCCCCAATCACAATCAATCCCGCACCTGCCACGGTGTGCGAACCACGCCCTATTAGCGTCACAATGTGCTAAGCCGGGGTTTCGAACCCTCAGGCTACAATATACACAAACTACTCACCTCTAGCCGGTCGTAGACTCGTCCGCGATGCCTTTTCCTTTGAATTTAGCTCCCTCGTGCGTAGAATCTAGTCAAACCACAATAATTATATCAAATACGGGTCAAAGAATCATAACCCACTTCAATTTATATGAAATTCTCATAATTACACTAAGTTGGTAAAACCCGACTTTCGGTACGATTCTCGAAAAATTACGAAAGTCTCATATTCGGAACCCTCATCTCAATACGAGTCTAAGCACATCAATTTTACCAAATTCGGACTCCGTTTGCTCATTCAAAACCTTGATTTTCTAAAGTTCAAGCCTAGGGTTAAATCTTCCATGAATCACCCCAAATTCTTCCATTTTCATGATATAATTGCATAATAATACCAATACTAATCATAGTTTAAGTCCATAGTTGCTTACCCGATGATTTCCCTTGAGTTTCTCTTCAAAATCGCCCAAATCGCCTCTAAAGCCGAGACCCAAATGTGTGAAATGTTCTGAAATTTTTCTCACTTCTGATACACTTAACTTACAGCGATTTTCGCTTCTGCGGAAGAATTTCCGCTCCTACGCGTCCGCTTCTGCGGAGAATCGATCGCTCCTGCGGATATTTCCGCTTCTGCGACAAGGCGTGCGCTTCTGCGGACTCGCCTAAGCGGCTCCCCTTCCGCTTCTGCGATGGCCGCTTCTGCGGCTCCCTTTCCGCTTCCGCGATTCCGCTTCGGCGGAAAATGCTCCGCTTCTGCGGTGCCCAGCGCTTCTGCGCTCCTGGTCCGCTTCAGCGCACCCGCTCCTGCGCCCATAATTCCGCAGGAGCGGAAACAACAGAAGCAGTGCACCAGTTTCTGCAATTTTCCATATTTTTCTCCCGATTAACCATCCGAAAACACCCCGAGGCCCCCGGGACCTCATTCAAATATACCAACACATCCTAATTCCTTATTCGAACTTGTTCCAATCATAAAAACACCATCCTAAACATCAAAATCACCAATTATCCACGGATTCAAGCCTAAGTTTCTTCAAAACTTTCAAAACTAACATTCAACCCAAAACCCGATCAAACGATGTCCGAATGACCTGAAAATTTGCAGACATATCCAAAATCACATAACGAAGCTACAGAAACTGTCGAAAATTCCATTCCGACCCCGGATCAAAATATCACCTACCATCCGGTCTTCGCCAAAATTCAACATTCGCCAATTCAAGCTTAAAACTACACCGGACCTCCGAATTCAATTCCGATTATTTTCCTAAGTCATAATTGATCCCCCGGAACTAGTCGAATCATCAGAATCCGATTCCGAGCACTCTAACTCAATAGTCAACTCTTGGTTGACTTTTCATATTCAAGCTTTCTTCAAACATGCTATTTGTTTCATTTTCAATTCAAATCACTCCTAACTCACCCGATATACTCTAATACTGTTTTAAAAGCATAATATATGTAAATGCAAGGTAACGGGGTGGTAATTCCCGTAACGACGGGCCGGGTCGTTACATTGGGGTTTGGGCATTGATAAAGATTTCCTATTTTATCAACCTTCTTTTGACACTTCTTGCAGCTGATGTACGACCATCCTTTTTCTAGTTCTAAATTCTCTATACTTGCGACAATCCAACATGGACCTTCATGTTTAATAAATTGATATAAGAGTTTTCAATGAATTGATAGATGAATGTAAGGAAAACACATATACAGAAAGCTGTATTACTCTGTTAAAGACATAACATTAGTGTAATTTATTTTTTTGTATTTAAGAAATGGGGCAAAACTGTTTACAACTTCAAAGGTCGAACACTAATACCCAAAAAATAACTTATAATGTTGTTTATAAAGAAAGTGAAATATCGTCCATTTGGCAATTCCTACAGTACAACAATAAAACAACTAAGATAACCTTGTGTTTCATATTAATTTAATGTTTTTGGACAACATTTAGAGAGCGAACAATCAAATTTAATATGAACACGAACGTTATAATTTACACATAAACTATTTGACATATATAGGGAATCCAGGAAGAACATATAAAAATATATTGCCATGTTAAGTTTTTAAAAAATATGGTAACACAAAATAAACATTTCCACCTTCATATAAATATGTAATTTAAATAATTATATAAATTGGAACACAATTAAAATTAATATTTAATAAGTTAGTTTACTTAATTGCATGCATTCCACTAATTGGCCAATTGTTTTAACTTGAACAATGCCCTTCTCCAACTCATCCGAGATTAAGTTACTTTGTTGTGATATGGTTTGAGTCAGCCTCTGAGAGATATTGTCCCGGAAGCAATCTGCGGTTATGAATAAATAAATCAGTTACATGTGTACTTTTAAAATAATTTTTGACTGTGTAACCATTGTAATGTATTTCAAAATAATAAATGTATATGTCTATTTGTTGAACCGTGTTTTAAATTGTTCAGATTGAGGTAAACTTGGATTAATTCAGAGCTTTGATGCATTCCATGTATTGCACACAGAATATGAATCTACAAAACAACGCTTATGTAAGATATAATGATTAACTCTGACTATGTAATTGTAAATTAAGTAGTTGGTTTTTACCTTGATATTTATGGGCTTTTATGAGCTGCATAACAACAATGATAGGCTGGTTATTTGCACTTAGAAGATGAGGTACAACTACATCCACAAATTCGCCCCAAAATGTAGCAGACAACTTCTTTCTCCTCTGAAATACAGATAAAAATGTAATAGTAGAATATGTAATTAACAAATCAAGACTTAATTAGTAGTTGCATTTTTTTGCTTACTCGTCATCTTCTAGTTCAACATCCATAAACTTCCTAACAATTTCTCCTTGGTTTTGCATTTTTACCTCACTAAAATTGACAATTTCTCCAATCACATCTATAGGAAAACAAATGGTTAAAACAAATAGTAGATAAATGTATAATTACAAAAGGAACATAAAATGTATATTACCAAATAATTCAGTATCGTTCACGTCAACCTTATTTATCAATTCGTCATAAGGTCGTAATGCAAAGATATTCATTGGGAATAGTGGGTCAGTTGTTTCATACTCCGTTAGGGTTCTTCTATTTTCCCAACCAAGTAAAGTTCATTACTTTAGAATTTAGTTCTGAAAGTGTATTGGAATATATTTTTCTACGTATGTTTTGGAATTGCACTTTTAAATTTCTCCTTTTGCTGCATTAATGGGATAATCTTGATTACATATCTATACTGGAAAGTGTAAACTTCTTCTTTTATTGGTACTAAGAAATATACAGTCTTTAGACTTTAGGCTTATACTATAACGAATTCTCATATGGGGTTTTTGATATTTTGTTTGGCTCTATTTGAAATTATTGTAGGGTTTAGCTTTCTTTCTGGTATTAAACGGTCCAAATAGAGCGAGATGGATATAGATAATAGAGGATTCATAATTGGAAATTTTGTGAAATGTGGAGCGAGTTGAGTGATTTTAGGATTTTCTTGACATTCCCTTGACAGTGGAAATCCACATAAATCAGGATTTCCACCATACGAATCATTTGAAAATGTATCGAATTGTTTCCCATGAGGGATGCGCCCAACAAGATGATTGTATGACAGGTTTAAGACCTCAAGAAATGTCAAACTCGTCAATAGACCAGGAATTTCTCCAATGAGTCTGTTCCGTGAGAGGTCTAATGCTTCGAGCTCATTCAACTTTGCGATTTCTGCAGGAATACAACCATGGAAGTTGTTGTGAGATATGTTGAGTAACACAAGTGAACTGAGCCTTCCAATGGATTTTGGTATATCTCCTTCGAATCTGTTGCTTGATAAATCAATACTTGTCATAATGGACGCGATTCTCATATCAAACTCATTACCTTTTATCACCAAACTAACATGGTAACTGTAATCTATTTCATTGCTATTAGTTTTTCCAGGGATTCCTGTTTTTTCTTCATCCACTTTCATCATTGCTGTACAATTTTTGAAAAGATTAGATGGCAAAGTTCCAGTGAACCCATTGAAGGAAAGATCAAAGATTCGTAACTCCGGAAATGGAAATTGGGACATCAATTCACCAATTGGACCATGAAAGAGATTTGATTTCAGTATCAGAACTTGCAGGTATGGAAGTTTCTCCAGCCATATCGGGAACGTGTCATTTATCTTGTTGTACCCCAAATCAAGAGCTGCCAAGCTTGTACAGTTAACCAAGGATCGTGGTATTAGTCCTCCAAATTGATTGCCGGTTAAACCAAGATATTGTAACCATGTCGGTAAGAATCTCGATATCTCTCCAGAAAAATTGTTCATTCGCAAGTCTAAAACAGAAATGAAGCTACTGGAGTTACCCAAACATCCTGGGATTGTGCCACTGAAATTGTTATGGGCCAAAATGAGGGCTTGAAGGTTAATCATGTCACAAATGGACTGATGCAAAGAACCTTGAAGAAAATCCATTGAGCGCCATACTTGCTTTTCAAAGCCCGTGAGGAAGTTATGAGAGAGATCCAGGACTACCACGTTCATGGATGTCATCCAATCAGGGATTTCACCATACAGCTTGTTGTTTGAAAGCTTCAGGAGTTTCAAGTTCATGCTTGAAAATGTTTCGAAATTATGGCTCTTCAACACATGTGGCAATTTCCCAGTTAATTGATTGTCTTGAACTTGTAAATCAGTCAAGGATGGAAGATAGAATAACCAAGGGGGTGGTGCACCAGTGAAAGAATTGAAGGACAGATCAAGCGTTTCTAGCTCTTGAAGGCCGCTTATATTAGAGGGAAGTGGACCAGTTAGTGAATTGTTTTGCAAGTACAATTTTCTAAGGCGAGTCAAGGTTACAATTGAATAAGGGAATGGGCCAGTGAAATTGTTTGTTGAAAAAAATAAATAAGTTACCTCTGAAAAGTTGGCAAAGATGTCTGGAATCTGGCCTTCAAAGTTATTGAAAGAGAGATCTAAGTAGCTAAGTTTGTTCAGCTTTGAGATAGTTGAGGGAACAGCTCCTGAGAAATTGTTATTTGAAAGATCCAATTTGCTTATTCTAGTGAGGTTTCCGATGGATTCTGGTATTGAGCCTTGGAAATGGTTGAAAGAGAGATCTAAATCTGTAAGTTTGTTTAGTTTTGAGATAGTTGAGGGAACATTACCATTGAAGTTGTTAATTGGAAGATGCAAAGTTCCAAGTCTGGTGAGGTTGCCTATCGATTTTGGAATTGAACCGGAGAGATGGCAATGCGCGAGGCTCAAAAACATAAGAGAATGGAGGTTTCCAATTGAATCAGGTACATTTCCAAAAATACTAGTTCCAGAAAAGTCCAACTCTAAAATACTTGCACTGAAACTCCAGTTAAAATTTGGCAGAATGCCTGTAAGTTCAAGATTCTCTCCTAATCGTAGCACTTCTAAGTTTGGTAGATGAAAGAGACTAGAATCGCTCAAGTCACCGAACAAGTTTGTTTGACCCGTGAATTCATCACAAGTAACACCATCCCATTCGCAACAATCTCCTGTTACGTTCCAGGATAAAGTCTTCGATGGAACCTTGATATCACACCAAGAAGCGTGTGCAGGATCAACTATGAGGCCTTGCTTAAATTGAAGCAAATAAAAAGCTTCATCGCGAGTGCAGAGATGTTGCCTTGCATATGAGAAGCCAGTAAGTTGAGATTGCATGACAAACATTATAGCAATTGAATAGAAGCAGAAAAGTAGCAATAATTGGTACTCCATATCTTATCTCTTGCAGATATCTAACTTGATGATCCTACTCCACCTATATAGTGATTAATTGATCACTATTACTTCATACTTTGAAATGTGAAAATGACTTCACTTTTTTTATCTTGTCGGAATATTATCATCAATAAAAGACATGTTCCTTTTATAAAAAGGGCCGACCCAGTTCAATACCCATTTCGTGGGTGTCTGGGGAAGGGAATACTCTAGGCAGCCTTCCCCTGCTTTGTAGAGAGGCTGATTCGAACCCGCGACCTGACACACCACGACAAGCAAGCTTACGGCTGAGCCAAGCCGGCCCTTCACATGTTCCTT
>JASVEL010010716.1:0-46379 GCA_032618575.1 Nicotiana noctiflora | reverse complement strand
TCTTCCATTTACAGCGATTTAACCAAGGATTTCATGTTAAAAAGATGTAATTAAGCCACAAAACTTACCTCCAACGAAACCCCGATGATTTCCCAACAATCTCCCGTCAATTTCTTCTCTTGGAACTCAAAAATGGAGGTTTTGGGTATGGGGTTCGCGACTGGACTGTTCTGTTATATTAATTCACTGACTGCCAGGCGACCCTTTGCGATCGCAGCCCAAAGCTCACGATCGCGATGCACAAATTTACCCGGCTTCAAAATTACTCTACGCGATCGCGGTATTCCCTACGCGATCGCACTGCCTCAAGCCTCAACACCACGCGATCGCGTGAAACCACCCGCGATCGCACTGCTCTAAATCCCAGACCTACGCGATCGCACACTACACATCGCGATCGCGATGCACAACCAGTCGACCTTACGCGATCGCATCACACTTCCCGCGATCGCGATGAACAAACTTTCCGGCCTCACTCCAATACTCTACGCGATCGCAGTCTCACCCTCGCGATCGCAGAGCTTCCCAGCTTTACCCTACGTGATCGCATGCCCCAGGCTCGCGATCGCGATGAACAAAAATCCTCTGCACTAATTGCAGCAGAAACAACAGTGCATTTGGCACAAAGTGGTCCGTTTGGACCCCCGAATTCATCCCGAGGCCCCCGGGACCCCAACGAAAACCACCAACATACTCCAAAACACGATACGAACTTGTTCCAATCATAAAAACACGTCTAACAACATCAAAACCCATGATTCACATCGAATTCAAGCCTAAATTTCTTAAAACTTCTCGAATTACACATTCCATCAAAAACCCGACCAAACGACGTCCGAATGACCTGAAATTTTGCAGGCACATCCAAAATCACCTAACGGAGCTACTGCAACTGTCGGAATTCCATTCCGACCCCGGATCAAAATCTCACCTACCGTTCGGATTTCGCCAAAATTCAACCTTAGCCAATTCAAGCCTATTTCTACACCGGACCTCCAAATTCCATTCCGATTGCTCCCCTAAGTCACAAATCACCTCCCGGAACTAACCGAATCATCAGAATCCGATTCCGAGCCCTCTAACCAAATAGTCAACTCCAGGTTGACTTTCCTTATTCAAGTTTCCTTCAAAAGGGCTATATAGCTCATTTTCATTCCAATTCGCTCCTAACTCACCCGATAGACTCTAACACTGATATAAAAGTATAAAACATAAAATTATAACATAACGGGGTGGTAATTCCCGTGACGACGGGCCGGGTCGTCACATATATATTGGGTCATGGATCCTGTGAACTGAGTAACAAGAGAATATTGTCGTGCAATGTGAAATAGAAATATGTTGGCACAAGGTGCCAGGGAAAATATTATAGTTTTGTTTAATTGCACGAGAGTTGTCCGTGCGGTTGTAATATAAATATGGGTACGAGATGCCAGAAAAAAATAAAAATATAAAAGTGAGCCGAGACCTATATTATTATGATTCTGAAATGAGACGTCACAAGGTGACCTTTACCCGAAAGAATTATATTCGAAAGATACTTATTTGAAGGAAATATATTCGAAACATATAAATGAAAGCATATTATCCTAGAGATTATTACTTGGAGGATTTATAGGCGAAATATTATCTTTGAAAGACTCGATTAATTGATTGCACTTGTATTTATTATTTGTTGAGAATCATTTGTGGGGTTTCTTATTGCCAGCTATTATATCTCTGTCACGACCCCAAATCCGGTGGTGATGGCGCCCAGCATACTGCTAGGCCAGCCCGACCAATCAACAACAATCATAGAGCTATGAGCTCGCCTTATCCCATTTAAGCATAACAATTGTAAAATAACAGTGATGTATATATCGAAACAGGGGAACCAAGTCCCAACGCATACCAACTCCCATAGACCGAAGGGTCAAGAGTCATGAGCCTCTACGGAATATACAAGTGTAAATAGTGAATATAACTGTGCACAAGTGTAGGATGATCAGAACAAAATTTAGACAAACTGGAGAATCAGGTCCTGCAAACGCCGGCAGCTACCTCGACTGTCCAAAAGCATTCCCGAGCCGCAATAGAATCAGCTCTGCTGTGATGTACCTGGATCTGCACACAAGGTGCAGGGAGTCGGGTGTGAGTACTTCCAACTCAGCGGTAATAAAAGTAAATAATGCTGAAGGGAAGAAAACCACGCAAGGCACTAACTCTTGCTACACAATACAGAACTATCATTTTATTCCTTTTCAGCATATGTGAGTAGATTATTTAGAATTCTCAATTTTTAGCTACTTTCTTTCATAATAATATACCAATACCTGGATACAATCTCAAGCAGTGCAAGTCCGCACTCAAATCAGCCCCTCGGGCTCAGCACTCCTTATCAATTTACACCAGGAGATCTGGTCAACAAGGCAACTAATGCATGTGTGCCAGTAATGTATGAGTGCTAAATGTTATGCCACGTAGTACATGTAAACCATGCATGTGTATGCATATGCTCACATGAATGTCATGCCCTAACATATGGCCCTCGGCCCCAATCAGTCTAACAAATAATCAAGAAAGCCCTACGGGCAATAATATCATACTAGCTCACAGCAAAAATGTTATTAAGACCTTGTTCAAGTTTTTCATAGCCTTATAAAAATGCCGAATAGCAAAATACCCTTTAAAACCTTAAATCTAGCATAAAATATGCACAGTGTTATCAAGACAGTGATACCTATCCCTGAAGGATTCAAATAATTGGCGCGAAGAACAAACATGATAATTAGTCCAATTCATTTTAACAATTAGGTGTTATTATTTATTACGCGGGACGGACCAAGTAACGATCCCCAATGGTGCTCTACCCCACGACCGTTATTCGGCGTGCAAGTCACCTCAACACAGCACTAAGATGTGCAAGTCCGGGGTTTACTAACCCTCAGGACATCATTTCCAAGTATTACCCACCTCGAACCGACGAAAGCTCATGCCCGCGATGCCTTAGCTTCTCGAACTGGCATCCACGCACGTTAAAACTAGCACAAATCAGCACAAATATATCAAAATAGGCTAATGGAACATAACCCAATCGAAAGAACTCGAAAAATATCAAAAATCACGAAATTTGCAAAACCCGGCTTTCGGTACGCTTCTCAAAAATTTACAAAAGTTACATATTCGGAATCCTCATCTCGATACGAGTCTAGGCATATAAAATTTACCAAAATCGGACTCCATTTGCCCGCTCAAATTAGTGGTTTTCTTCAATTTAGGCCTAGGGCTCAAACCCACCTTTAATCTTCCATTTACAGAAATTTAACCAAGGATTTCATGTAAAAATGATGTAATTAAGCCACAAAACTTACCTCCGACGAATCCCCGATGATTTCCCAGCGTTTTCCCGTGATTTCTTCTCTCTAGGGCTCAAAATTATGTTTTGGGTGAATGAACCCGTGAGCCCTCTGTTCTGCAATTTAATTTCACTGCCAGACGATTTTACTCTACGCGTTCGCGATGCCCTTCACGCGAACGCGATGCCTTGCTCCGTTCCTTCATCGCGAACGCGACGTACAGTCACGCGTCCGCGAAGACCATTCTCCCCAGCCCAGATTTTTCCTCTATGCGTTCGCGTCCCAGTCCACGCGAACGCGATGCTTCGCCTTTTCCTCTTACGCGTCCGCGTCCTTCTCCCACGCGAACGCGATGCGTTCCAACTTTCTCCTTCGCGAACGCGGCATGCTACCTCGCGAGCATGATGGCCAACTGGCCCCAGCCTACGCGAATGCGGCATTGCCCTCGCGAACGCGAAGGCTTAGCCTTCTGCACAGTGATCTACAATTTACAGCAGACTTTTCATGTTCCAAAAATGCCGGATGATGGTCCGGATTCACCCCGAGGCCCCCGGGACCCCAACGAAAACCACCAACATACTCCAAAACACGATACGAACTTGTTCCAATCATAAAAACACCATCCTAAACATCAAAATCACCAATTACACACGGATTCAAGCCTAAGTTTCTTCAAAATTTTCAAAACTAACATTCAATCCAAAACCCGATCAAACGACGTCCGAATGACCTGAAAATTTGCGGACATATCCAAAATCACATAACGAAGCTACAGGAACTGTCGGAATTCCATTCCGACTATGGGATCAAAATCTCACCTACCGTCCGGTTTTCGCCAAAATTCAACCTTAGCCAATTCAAGCCTAAAACTACACCGGACCTCCAAATTCAATTCTGATTGCTCTCCTAAGTAATAATTGATCCCCCGAAACTAGTCGAATCATCAGAATTCGATTCCGAGCACTCTAACTCAATAGTCAACTCTAGGTTGACTTTCCATATTCAAACTTTCTTCAAACATGCTATTTGCTTCATTTTCAATTCAATCCACACCTAACTCACCCGATAGGTTCTAACACTGATATAGAATCATAAGATATGTTAATGAAACATAACGGGGTGGTAATTTCCGTAACGACGGGCCGGGTCGTTACATTCTCCCCAACTTAAACAAACGCTCGTCCTCGAGCGGACTCGGAGTTGTACTAGAAGCAACCCAATAGCCGAATGACCTTACCAAGCATATATCCGGGCGATCATACGTCACCCTATCTCACATAAGTCCGAAAACACCATATAGTCAAAATTTCACAGACCATCTTAACCATAAATCACATTGTACTTTCTGAAATCATATGCCAAATGCTAATCCCATGCCTATACTCAGGATATACACGATCCAACTATAATAGTCCATACTCGCCACCCCGGTGAGATCATATGATGTATCAAACAACCCAATCACTCGGAACAATAATCCCTAATCACAACAATTTCCCACGATAACCAAATACCAACCGAAAAACCTTTTTCATTAGATAGAGTCTTATTCCAACACCTTCATATCCTGCCAACGGCAACCGCACACGCGATATATCGAACCCATCTCTCAGGTCAACCATTCATGAATCCATTTCCCTTTTAATTGATACTACAACAGAATTCGGAGCCAAATCTCGGTATTACCTTTCTAACCAGCTCAAATCACATATACTCACACTCATTATTGGCTTCAACGATCATTTCGATTATAACCCACCGCACTGGTGATATGACACCTCAGCACCGGCCTAAGCCACGATGAGCACAACATGAGCTCCAATAGAAACATCTAAACATACTCAAATTATGACAACCGACTCCAACAACAGGGCTGTAATTCAATTCCTTTGTACCATCATAATATATAACTGAGATCCCATCTCACATCATAGGAATGGAGTGCATGACTCATTCTTGAAAGGTCATAACATCACGTGGCCTTGCCACGACTCATTATTCTATCCAAACACTATTACTCATGGAGCACCTCAAGTACCATGCTCAAAACGGTCATCCACACACATTTTTAGGTCTGAACTCAGCAATCAATCACACCCGCGATGATACGATAAATATACGCTATCAAATCCTGAAAAGACACAACCGATGTGCTATTCCCCGAGCGATACCAATACGGACTATTCCTCGGAAGCTAGGAACTATTGTATACAAGGTAAGATATAGGAAACTATATTTTCCACATCACACTATTGCGGCGCGCAACCCGTTCCAATAACATACCTGTGGCGGCGTGCCACCCGATCCAGATACCATACTTGTGGCGGTGTGCCACCCGATCCAGATACTATACTTGTGGCGGCGTGCCACCCGGTGTTACAACCCATATCCACACACGTTAGTTCATGCCATAAGTTAGATAACACAAATCCAAGAAGGAGTTATCCTTGAGATGATAAGAAGTTAATCCGATTAATCTTAAGTGATACAAGGGTGCATAAGGGTGATTAACAAGTATTAGAAGTTAAACGAATCAAGGATGCTCTGTAACTCGTACTTTTGGGTAAACCTATAGATGCTTAGTATACTTAGGAGGTCATGATTTAAGGTATTTGAATCATATAATATCCGTATCATAATTCTTGAAGTCAAACGAGTTATGAAACAAAAGTCGACAAAAATTGTTGCAACTTAGGTTCATAGTTTTACCTAAACTTTAGGTCAAATGTTATTACGTATTTCTCCCAATATACTTGGAATTACGGGGTGATCTACCCACCAAAGTGAAGATCTATTAGTCTAGTTTCCAACGCATTAAACGTTTTAGCAATACGACATTGGAATAGAGAGATATAGACATTTTCGTGAGACTGCACAAGCTGCTAGGTGCAAGTAGGTGAGTCAGCTACTTGGTTAATGTCGGCCCAAAAGAGGGAATTTCGGGTCAGAAAAGGAGCCCATTAAAAGTCTTATCTTCTGCAATATATACCTCTTTATATTTCACAAATAACCAGACCTAAGACCCTGCAAAATTCCTCCAAAAAATTATCCACAAACCCTAATTGATTTTCCCTCTCTTTCAAGTTCAAATTGGGGGTAAACACTAGAGTTTGAAGAACCAAGTTAAAGGCTGAGTTATCCAACAATTAAGGTGAGTTTACTGCTATATTTCATACATTTATTCTGCTGTGAATTCATGGTAATTCGTTATATACATGTAAGAACTCACGGGACGGTGATCGGAAGCCGTGAGTTCAAGTTATTCACTTGTAGCGGACTGTTTTGTGGACTGTTTTGTGTTGCTGTTGGGCTGCGTTTTGTATTACTGTTTTGTGGAGTTTTGGAGGAGGCAGGGTGTGGAGAAACACCATATATATGTTGGGTTGTGGTCTGCTAGTTCTACGTAATATTTTTGGGTCGTTTGATACGACTATAGTGGCCGTCATATGTATGATGTGATTAGGTTGTGTGTGGACTGTTTTGGGAGGCTCAATATGTTTATTATTGATGCTGTTTAGGCTGTTTGGTGATTGTTTTGAATGGTGTGAAGTCATATATATAGGGGAGGTGCTGTCCGTTTCATCACAAAATAGGTTGTGGTTGGTACATAATAGTTGCGACGCTTAAACGTTAACGATAGTGTCATTTCTCCTATTGTAGACTAAGGAGTCGTGACGTTTGCATAGCTTGAGGTTGTGGCAGTATATACAAGGTATGTGTGGCTATCCCTTTCCTTCTTTTGCACGACTCCGATTGTACATAATGTAATGAACGAGCTTCCAAAGATACTCTATTCTTAGAAGCTAGCAGTACTTACATTGTTTCCCCTCTAATGGAACGATTGATGTTGATGTTGCTTCTCTTATTCTTATGTTATCAATTTTGTTGGTACTTCCTGATTCCTATAAGGTTCATAGTGAAGAGTTAGTCCTAATAAGGTGTACATAGGATACCGACCTTACGTCACTTCGAAAGGTCTATAATGTGTTTCCATGAGTCAAGCATGCATTATATATATGTATCTATTTTACTCTACCGAGCCGCGCTATAGTCGACCGGGTACGGCACCTATTGTGCAACCACTGATCAGTTGGGTTTTACCGAGCTCCACGTGGCCGGGTACGATTCTACCGAGCCTTATAATGGCCGAGTACGTTTTTACCGAGCCTATTACGGCCGGGTACGATATGATGATGATGATGCCCACAGAGGCGTATGTTTTAAAAGATTATGTATTTATACATATGTGTCATGCATTTCATGTCAGTAGCCCTCAGAGGTACTCAGATGTTACAGGTTGTATATTTTCTATCCCTGCTTACATTACTGTTCGTATTTATGGCTCTCTGCCTTACATACTCAGTACTTTATTCGTACTGATGTCCTTTTATTTGTGGACGCTGCATATTGTGCTGTAGGTCCTGATAGATAGGCAGGTGCAGCTCCCCCATCACAATAGGTTGTCCAGTTCATCGGTGATTGGCGAGATCCCTTCTCCGGACTTGCCTTGGTCTTGGTATGCATTTTTGTTATAGACATTATGGGTATGTCGGGGCCCTGTTCCGGCTATGTTGCAGCACTTATGTTCCTTTAGAGGCTCATAGACAAGTGTCGACTCATGTATAGTTTGGTATGCCTTGTCGGCTTGTACCATATGCATATAGTTTCTTGATTGTCTGGTCATCCCGTGTTATGTAGGTTCATGAAATCATATTTTATTGTTGGTTGTCCATGATCCATGTCTACCATTTATATTGGTCTCGTCAGCCCTGAAAGATAATAAGGAAGGTTAGATAAAATGTACGTTGGTGCTCGGCAAGTAAGGTCGGGTGCTAGTCATGGTCCTCCAGTTTGGGTCGTGACAAACTTGGTATCAGAGCAAGTCTGTCCTAGGGATTGTCTATGAGCCATGTCTAGTAGAGTCTTGATTATGGATGTGTAGCGCGCCACATTTATAATCGGGAGGCTACATGACATCTAGGGTTGTTACCTTCTTCCCGAATCTAGATCGTGCATAGAGTTGAGTCGTAAGTATTCGTCTCTAATATTCACCTTGTTTTCTTTTAGCAACGCCTTCGACTAGGAAACAAACAATTAGTAGACGGCTTGATACAGCTGCGGGAGAGGGTACCAGTCAGGTGCCCCAAGCCAGAGCAAGCCAAAGTGAGGCTCAGAGTGAGATGCCGTCTCATACCTCATCTACTCCGTCTCCTCCAGAGGATATTAGGTGGCACCGAGCACCTCCAGCTCCTCCGTCTGGCACTACAGACCAGGATATGCGGAGTGCTTTGCAGTTATTGACTAGCTTGGTAGCCGCTCAGGCTCAGAGGCAGAATACAGGTGCTGCTGATAAACCAGTTAGTACAAGAGTTCGTGATTTTATTAATTTAGACCCTCCAGTGTTTACCGGATCAGACCCCAAGGAGGATCCGCAGACTTTTATTGACCGGGTTCATCGTACACTACGGGTTATGCATGTTAGTGATACAGAGGCAGTAGAGTTGGCTTCTTATCGGCTACGGGATTTAGCGGTTCTTTGGTATGATAGTTGGGAGAGATCCAGGGGTCCGAACGCTCCTCCAGCTGTGTGGAAGGATTTTTCTGAGGCCTTTCTTCGTCACTATTTGCCAGTTGAGATACGACGAGCTAGAGGTGATAAGTTCTTGAACCTTAGACAAGGTAATTTGAGTGTGCGAGAGTATAGTATGCGGTTTGATTCTTTAGCAAGGTATGCTCCCCATATGGTGGCCGAGATGAGTGATAGGGTGCATTTGTTCGTGAACGGGTTGGGACCCCATCCGATTAATGAGTGTATGACAGCCTCCTTGGTAGAAGGCATGGATATTTCCCGTATTCAAGCTTATGCCCAGACCTTAGAGGATCGTAAGCGCCAGCAGAGAGCAGATAAGGAGCAGGATAGGGGCCAGCATAAGAGGGCGAGATTTGCAAGGTATTCTGATGACTTCAGAGACAGCGCCAGGCCCCAGTCTTCGAGGAGTTCGGCGCCATCTGTAGCTAGTGCTCCTCCACAGTTTCAGAGGCCTCGATATGATCGATCCTATTCCGGTCCAGGTCAGAGTTCGCAGGCATCTGGATCGCAACATCACAGGGATACTAGTCAGACGAAACCCCCAACACCACGTTGTGATCGGTGCGGCAAGGCCCACTTTGGACTGTGTTGTCGAGGTTCTGATGCGTGTTATTCTTGCGGACAGCCTGGCCATATGATAAGGGATTGTCCTAACAGGGGAGGTGATGGTATGGCTCAGCCGACTAGATCTGTGTCTGGTTCTTCCTCATCAGTTCGACCTCCAGCACGGGGTTTTTAGCAGTCGACAGGTCGTGGTAGAGGTAGAGGTGCAGGACCGAGTTCGAGTGGTGCTCAAAATCGAACATATGCTATAGTAGGTCGACAGGATCTTGAGTCATCTCCAGATGTTATTACAGGTATATTATCTGTGTTTTCTTATGATGTATATGCGTTGATTGATCCGGGGTCTACATTATCATATTTTACACCCTTTGTGGCAAATAAGTTTGGCATTGAACCTGAATTGATAAGTAAACCCCTTGCGGTATCTACTCTAATAGGAGATTCTGTGATTGCTAAAAGGGTATATAGAGGTTGCATTGTGATGATTGGTAGTCGTCAAACCTCGGCAGATTTATTTGAATTAGAAATGGTTGATTTTGATGTGATACTGGGAATGGACTGGTTGGCCTCATGCTATGCAAATGTTGACTATCGTATGAAGATGGTTAAGTTTCAATTTCCTGGTGAACCCGTCATTGAATGGAAGGGGAACATTGCTACATCGAAAGGTAGGTTTATTTCCTATCTTAAGGCAAGGAAAATGATCTCAAAAGGTTACATTTATCATCTTGTTCGCGTTAGGGATGCAGAGGCGAAGCTGCCTACTCTACAATCTATCCCCGTGGTCAATGAATTTCCGGATGTTTTCCCAAATGAACTCCCAGGTCTTCCTCCAGAAAGGGAGATTGAGTTTAGCATTGATGTGTTGCCTGACACTCAACCGATCTCTATCCCTCCATATAGAATGGCCCCGGCAGAGCTGCGAGAGTTGAAGGCGCAGTTAAAGGACTTGCTGGATAAGGGCTTCATTAGGCCTAGCACTTCACCTTGGTGTGCGCCAGTCCTATTCGTGCGGAAGAAAGATGGGTCATTACGAATGTGTATTGACTATCGGCAGTTGAATAAGTTTACTATAAAGAACAAGTATCCACTTCCAAGAATTGACGACCTGTTTGACCAACTCCGGGGTGCCAAGTATTTCTCCAAGATTGACTTACGTTTAGGGTATCATCAGGTGAGGGTTAAGGAGAAGGATATTCCAAAGACGGCCTTTCGGACAAGATATGGGCACTTTGAGTTCTTGGTGATGTCGTTCGGGCTAACAAATGCCCCGGCAGCTTTTATGGATCTCATGAATACTGTATTCAGGCCCTATCTTGATGTGTTCGTGATTGTATTCATTGATGACATTCTGGTGTATTCTCGTTCGGAGGAGGAACATGCGAGCCACTTGCGGATAGTATTACGGATGCTTCAGGATCGTAAGTTATATGCTAAGCTCGCCAAATATGAATTCTGGCTGAACTCAGTAGCATTCCTTGGCCATGTGATATCTGACGAGGGTATTAGTGTCGACACTCAGAAGATTGATGCAGTAAAGAATTGGCCGAGACCTACAACACCATCAGAAGTTCGTAGCTTCCTGGGGCTAGCAGGATATTATAGGCGGTTTGTAGAAGGGTTTTCCTCTATATCAGCACCATTGACTAAGTTAACACGGAAAGCTACCAAGTTCCAGTGGTCTAACACTTGTGAACGTAGTTTTCAGGAGCTGAAGGATCGATTGACATCCGCACCGGTGCTCACTCTCCCTGAAGGAACAGAAGGATATGTGGTATATTGTGATGCCTCGGGTATAGGTTTGGGGTGCGTGTTGATGCAGCATGGGAAGGTGATTTCATATGCATCAAGACAATTGAAGAAGCATGAAAAGAATTATCCAACCCATGATTTGGAATTGGTTGCAGTAATATATGCTTTGAAGATATGGCGGCACTACTTATACGGCGTCCATGTTGACATCTACACAGATCACAAGAGTCTACAATACATCTTCAAGCAGAAAGAGTTGAATTTGAGGCGGCGTAGGTGGCTTGAATTACTGAAGGACTACGACGTCGAGATATTGTATCATCCCGGTAAAGCCAATGTTGTGGCGGATGCTCTCAGCCGTAAGTCAATGGGAAGCTTAGTACATATTGATGCAGGTAGATGGGGGTTGACTAAAGAGCTTCATCAGCTAGCCAATATGAGAATCAGATTGTTAGACTCTGATGACGGAAGTGTTACTGTACAGAATACATCGGAATCATCTTTGGTAGCAGAGGTAAAAGCACGGCAATATGAAGATCCTATCTTACTACGATTGAGAGAGAACATTCAGCAGTGTAAAATTACGGCTTTTGAGATCGGAGGAGATGGGACACTAAGATTCCAGGGCCGATTATGTGTGCCGAATGTAGCAGGGTTGCGAGAAAAGATTATGAATGAAATTCATCAATCCGGATATTCCATCCATCCTGGCTCAACAAAGATGTATCATGATGTCAAGGAGCAGTATTGGTGGGATAACATGAAAAAGTCTATTGCAGAATTTGTAGCCCAGTGTCCCAATTGTCAACAAGTAAAGATAGAACATCAGAAACCCGGTGGATTGCTTTAGAATATAGAAATTCTGACCTGGAAATGGGAGGTGATTAATATGGACTTCGTTATTGGATTACCTCGATCTTATCAAAAGTTTGACTCTATCTGGGTGATAGTTGATCGACTTACAAAATGTGCTCATTTTCTGCCAGTTAAGACAACTTACTCGGCTGATGATTATGCGAAGTTGTATATCAAGGAGATTGTTAGGCTTCATGGTGTGCCGATATCTATTATATCAGATTGAGGAGCTCAATTTACGGCTAACTTTTGGAGGTCTTTTCAGAAAGGTTTAGGCACACAGGTGAATCTCAACACTGCATTTCATCCGCAGACTGACGGACAGGCTGAACGTACCATTCAGACATTGGAAGATATGCTACGAGCATGTGTTCTAGATTTTAAGGGAAATTGGGATGACCATCTTCCACTTATAGAATTTGCCTACAATAATAGCTACCATTCCAGTATTAAAATGTCCCCATATGAGGCACTATATGGGAGGAGATGTAGATCACCAGTTGGATGGTTTGAAGTCGGTGAAACAGAATTATATGGGCCAGATTTGATTCACCAAGCCATTGAGAAGGTGAAAGTGATACAGGAACGATTGAGGACGGCACAAAGCAGGCAAAAGTCTTATTCCGATGTCCGACGTCGTGATCTAGAATTTGAGGTTGGTGATTAGGTTTTCCTAAGGATTTCACCAATGAAGGGTGTTATGCGTTTTGGGAAGAAAGGTAAGCTGAGTCCAAGGTATATCGGTCCGTATAAAATTCTTCAACGAATTGGACAAGTTGCTTATGAGTTAGAATTGCCATCCGAATTAGAATTTGTCAACCCGGTATTCCATGTATCTATGTTGAGGAAATGTATTGGAGACCCTTCTCGAGTTGTCCCTATCAAAGATGTTCAAGTTACAGAGGATCTATCATATGAAGAAGTGCCAGTGGCTATATTAGATCGACAAGTCCGCAAGCCGAGAACAAAAGATGTAGCTTCCGTCAAAGTATTGTGGAGGAACAAGAATATGAAAGAAATGACATGGGAAGCGGAAGAAGAGATGAACTCTAAGTACCCTTACCTATTCCAGAATGATGATAACAAGGATGTTGGTGGAACGCAAGATACATTGTGAAGGTGAAATGGCTTTATGAGGTAAGCAATAACTTGAGAACTCTCTTCCTTAATACAAACTGGTGATATGTAAATAATGTCCATGTCCATAATGCTTTGTATAGCCTTGTGTGGTCATACTTTGAGCTTCACCACTTGCCAATTTTGCTAGTGACCATTTTATAGGGGAAAATTGACCAAAAATTTCCGCTAGAATCCACGATGATTTGGACTCCCCATAAACCCTTACATTCGAGGACGAATGTTCCTAAGGGGGGGAGGGTGTTACAACCCATATCCACACACGTTAGTTCATGCCATAAGTTAGATAACACAAATACAAGAAGGAGTTATCCTTGAGATGATAAGAAGTTAATCCGATTAATCTTAAGTGATACAAGGGTGCATAAGGGTGATTAACAAGTATTAGAAGTTAAACGAATCAAGGATGCTGTAACTCATACTTTTGGGTAAACCTATAGATGCTTAGTATACTTAGGAGGTCATGATTTAAGGTATTTGAATCATATAATATCCGTATCATAATTCTTGAAGTCAAACGAGTTATGAAACAAAAGTCGACAAAAGTTGTTGCAACTTAGGTTCATAGTTTTACCTAAACTTTAGGTCAAATGTTATTAAGTATTTCTCCCAATATACTTGGAATTACGGGGTTATCTACCCACCAAATTGAAGATCTATGAGTCTAGTTTCCAACGCATTAAACGGTTTAGCAATACGACATTGGAATAGAGAGATATAGACATTTTCGTGAGACTGCACAAGCTGCTAGGTGCAAGTAGGTGAGTCAGCTACTTGGTTAATGTCGGCCCAAAAGAGGGAATTTCGGGTCAGAAAAGGAGCCCATTAAAAGTCTTATCTTCTGCAATATATACCTCTTTATATTTCACAAATAACCAGACCTAAGACCCTGCAAAATTCCTCCCATAAATTATCCACAAACCCTAATTGATTTTCCCTCTCTTTCAAGTTCAAATTGGGGGTAAACACTAGAGTTTGAAGAACCAAGTTAAAGGCTGAGTTATCCAACAATTAAGGTGAGTTTACTGCTATATTTCATACATTTATTCTGCTGTGAATTCATGGTAATTCGTTATATACATGTAAGAACTCACGGGACGGTGATCGGAAGCCGTGAGTTCAAGTTATTCACTTGTAGCGGACTATTTTGTGGACTGTTTTGTGTTGCTGTTGGGCTGCGTTTTGTATTACTGTTTTGTGGAGTTTTGGAGGAGGCAGGGTGTGGAGAAACACCATATATATGTTGGGTTGTGGTCTGGTAGTTCTACGTAATATTTTTGGGTCGTTTGATACGACTATAGTGGCCGTCATATGTATGATGTGATTAGGTTGTGTGTGGACTGTTTTGGGAGGCTCAATATGTTTATTATTGATGTTGTTTAGGCTGTTTGGTGATTGTTTTGAATGGTGTGAAGTCATATATATAGGAGAGGTGCTGTCCATTTCATCACAAAATAGGTTGTGGTTGGTACATAATAGTTGCGACGCTTAAACGTTAACGATAGTGTCATTTCTCCTATTGTAGACTAAGGAGTCGTGACGTTTGCATAGCTTGAGGTTGTGGCAGTATATACAAGGTATGTGTGGCTATCCCTTTCCTTCTTTTGCACGACTCCGATTGTACATAATGTAATGAACGAGCTTCCAAAGATACTCTATTCTTAGAAGCTAGCAGTACTTACATTGTTTCCCCTCTAATGGAATGATTGATGTTGATGTTGCTTCTCTTATTCTTATGTTATCAATCTTGTTGGTACTTCCTGATTCCTATAAGGTTCATAGTGAAGAGTTAGTCCTAATAAGGTGTACATAGGATACCGACCTTACGTCACTCCGAAAGGTCTATAATGTGTTTCCATGAGTCAAGCATGCATTATATATATGTATCTATTTTACTCTACCGAGCCGCGCTATAGTCGGCCGGGTACAGCACCTATTGTGCAACCACTGATCAGTTGGGTTTTACCGAGCTCCACGTGGCCGGGTACGATTCTACCGAGCCTTATAATGGCCGGGTACGTTTTTACCGAGCCTATTACGGCCGGGTACGATATGATGATGATGATGCCCACGGAGGCATATGTTTTAAAAGATTATGTATTTATACATATGTATCATGCATTTCATGTCAGTAGCCCTCATAGGTATTCAGATGTTACAGGTTGTATATTTTCTATCCCTGCTTACATTATAGTTCATATTTATGGTTCTCTGCCTTACATACTCAGTACTTTATTCGTACCGACGTCCTTTTATTTGTGGACGCTGCATGTCGTGCTGCAGGTCCTGACAGACAGGCAGGTGCAGCTCCCCCATCACAGTAGGTTGTCCAGTTCAGAGGTGATTGGCGAGATCCTTTCTCCGGACTTGCCTTGGTCTTGGTATGCATTTATGTGATAGACATTATGGGTATGTCGGGGCCCTGTTCCGGCTATGTTGCAGCACTTATGTTCCTTTAGAGGCTCATAGACACGTGTCGACTCATGTATAGTTTGGTATGCCTTGTCGGCTTGTACCATATGCATATAGTTTCTTGATTGTCTGGTCATCCCGTGTTATGTAGGTTCATGCAATCATATTTTATTGTTGGTTGTCCATGATCCATGTCTACCATTTATATTGGTCTCGTTAGCCCTGAAAGATAATAAGGAAGGTTAGATAAAATGTACGTTGGTGCTCGGCAAGTAAGGTCGGGTGCTAGTCATGGTCCTCCAGTTTGGGTCGTGACACGATCCATACATAAATCTAGCAAAAGGGAATGCACATCGGATGAAGTTGCTCATTGCAACAAACATATATATATATATAGCCTCAAGCTCGGCCACATGAAACGCATTCGACAAAGTTCCTCCATACTGGAACTAAATCAATGGTAGATACCTCTACTCTAACATCCGCCCCTAAGGTCCAACTAACAAAGCAATGCCTACCAGCTGTCCGCTGGTCCTGGGTACAACTACTCTGTTGGAGCATACTCTGACGTTTTCTGCTACGCAATTTGTGCCATTTTCCGACATAGCCCATATCACATTAGTCTAGACGATCTGACTCATGTCAACCAGTCTGAAATAAGGTATCATAACCCAAATTCATCAGAAAGATCGATTCTTAAATCACCTGCAACTGTCCGCGCTGCTCAATAATTTTATTAACTTCCCATATATTATGAACTGATCTCAAAACCTTGAATATGCCATTATCAACTTTTCCATAACCCATCGCATATACAATACCATACTAAGATAACATGGAAATTCTTATCCCTTTACTACGTCGCAAACATCGACGCACTCAACTAGTCAAGGACTTTCATGATCCCATATAGAGAAAACTCATTACACATTCCAAGCTTTGCACACCAACAGGAAATGCACTCATTTTTCAAACCACATCAAAACATATCACAAACTCTTTCTCCCAATTACATTGCATAAGTTTAACTGCCATGACTGAGTCCTTATACCCCATATCAAGTTACACCACTGCCAGCACTCAAGAGCTTTGCTGCAATGTCTGCAAGACTCATTACTTCAACCACCTACCAGGAATCAATCGTATCCTTTTTTTTATACCATTCTGGTTCATTAACAAGTTGTTCCATTTACCAAGTTTCCTTTCTAATTCATCTCTAATTTCATATCAGTCTTTACTGTAGTACGACAATGCCTCAACCCTTTTTACCACACAAGACTCGTACACAAGACCACACGGTCTAAGACCCATAGGCCACTGAATACTCTCTCAATGTTTCTCAAAAGTACCACATTCTACCACACTTTATTTTGATGAACTTCCTGCGATTCTTTTAAATTGTTATCATTACTTCCCAATACGGATACCTAGAATCCCATCATTCACATGATATAACACAAGCCTTGATCTTCTATAACGAAACCGCCATCTTTAGCCACATACACAAATCTTAAGGCACCTGACTGTTACAAGCAAAATCTTGAACAGTGCAAAACCATTCTCGGGCATCATTCACCCTCATTCAGCTGTAATTCAACTGTCCTATTGAGTAGGAACATGATTTCTTACAGGTACAATTCGCTATCTTTCTTTTCTATACGGTGAATATTCTTTACCAACAGTAGTTCAAAACATCCTAGTATTTCTTCACGTCTACGAAGCACCATAACCTTGTCAGAATTTCCCAACATACTTAGAGAGAATCAACATAGCACACAAGAGTGCAATCAGTTAATCAATAGCAACCTCCCCAACTTAGCTCGAAGCCATTCATCAAAGCACTTTTAACCACCCATATCATTATTACTCAAGTGATGTCGAAATGTTACAATGAGATTAAACTCAAGTCATTTACAAGCCTTGACAGAGACTCGAATCATCAGAGACCTTAACCCTTCTGCAATTCTTTCATTTATACACACACCACCAATAAGCCCACTCTCTTTAGGTGACAGAAATCTTTCTAAGTCCCAAACTTTCCAAAAATTTCGGCAGAGTTTCCTTTGTAATTTGGCCTATCCACCTGCCAGAGAATCACCAAACCATTCTAACAATACATCCATAACTCAACAAGACATCACAATGCATATCGACAACATTAGTCTCAATACTACACAAATCATATTATCACAACAATACCTGAGCATGTACTGCACCTGCTCGAATCATAACATATATCAAATACCCTTCAATTACACATGAGGATCAACCCTCCTACTTCTTCTCAATTTAGCATTTCAGTACAACACCTTCCACTAGGATATACATAGCATAATCACTTTAGTCTTCCTGAGTCTAAACTCGATTTACTACACGTAAGGCACTTTACCTTCCAACTAAGAGATATGATAAATATTCACCACGCCCGTAGCTCGGGGCTACACAACAGATTAGATAAGAGTTAACCGCTCATCCATTAGTAAGCTTCCCTAATACTCTGCAGATCGGCACAAGGCCCCAAACATGGCTACTAGCCCAAGTACATAGAAATAAGCCAGTCTCAGTCATTATACACAGTAATCTAACAATCGGGAAGGATCAAGTCCAAATCCCCAGTCACAATACCACCACACTCGTCACATGACGCGTATATCATCTCAGCACAGCACTGTATAGTGCAAATACGGGGTTTCAAACCCTCAATACATTATCTATTGCCACCACTCATAAAATCAGCACCTCGATGCTCAAGTCATAAACAAGGTCCAGCCTCAAGTCATCCTGACTGGCCCAACATGAACTCACAGAGATTATATCTCGCCCCTCGTTCGAGGAAATCACAAGCCATAAGGAAATTACATTACTGAGCACTCGATGCGTACACAGTCGTGTGGAAGGAATTTCAAAAATATTATCTCAAGCTGAATCAAGTACGCACGATAAGAATTCCAAGAAATGTGAAGTGTTTCCTAAAGGTTCGCAGCCTCCCGAGGATAAGTACGGGCGTCCCCGTACCGATCCACAAGACTCTACTAACCGGCTCAAGACTCATGAGGCCTAGTAAACCTAGGCTCTGATACCAACTTGTCACGACCCCAAATCCGGTCGTGATGGCGCCCAGCACATTGCTAAGCCAGCCTGACCAATCAACAACAATCATAGAGCTATGAGCTCGCCTTATCCCATTTAAGCATAACAATTGTAAAATAACAGTTATGTATATATCGAAACAGGGGAACCAAGTCCCAACGCATACCAACTCCCATAGACCGAAGGGTCAAGAGTCATGAGCCTCTACGGAATATACAAGTGTAAATAGTGAATATAACTGTGCACAAGTGTGGGATGATCAGAACAAAAATATAGACAAACTGGAGAATCAGGTCCTGCGAACGCTGGCAGCTACCTCGATTGTCCAAAAGCATTCCCGAGCCGCAATAGAATTAGCTCTGCTGTGATGTACCTAGATCTGCAAACAAGGTGCAGGGAGTCGGGTGTGAGTACTTCCAACTCAGCGGTAATAAAAGTAAATAATGCTGAAGGGAAGAAAACCATGCAAGGCACTATCTCTTGCTACACAATACAGAACTATCATTTTATTCCTTTTCAGCATATGTGAGTAGATTATTTAGAATTCTCAATTTTTAGCTACTTTCTTTCATAATAATATACCAATACCTGGATACAATCTCAAGCAGTGCAAGTCCGCACTCAAATCAGCCCCTCGGGCTCAGCACTCCTTATCAATTTACACCAGGAGATCTGGTCAATAAGGCAACTAATGCATGTGTGCCAATAATGTATGAGTGCTAAATGTTATGCCACGTAGTACATGTAAACCAATGTATGTATGCCATGCAATTCATATGACCGCTACGGCGTGTAGCTCGATCCGTTTTGGGTACCCGTGCTCACTGTGGGGGTTCAGACTCCGGAGGGGCTCCTACAGCCCAAGCACAATATTAATATCACACCTGATACGGCGCGCAGCCCGATCCATATACCACTTCGGTGTGCAGTCCGATCCATGCATGTGTATGCATATGCTCACATGAATGTCATGCCCTAACATATGGCCCTCGGCCCCAATCAGTCTAACAAATAATCAAGAAAGCCCTACGGGCAACAATATCATTTTAGCTCACAGCAAAAATGTTATTAAGACCTTGTTCAAGTTTTTCATAACCTTATAAAAATGCCGAATAGCAAAATACCCTTTAAAACCTTAAATCTAGAATAAAATATGCACAGTGTTATCAAGACAGTGATACCTATCCCCGAAGGATTCAAATAATTGGCACGAAGCCCAAACATGATAATTAGTCCAATTCATTTTAACAATTAGGTGTTATTATTTATTACGCGGGACGGACCAAGTCACGATCCCCAATGGTGCTCTACCCCACGCCCGTTATTTGGCGTGCAAGTCACTTCAACACAGCACTAAGATATGCAAGTCCGGGGTTTACTAACCCTCAGGACATCATTTACAAATATTACCCACCTTGAACCGACGAAAGCTCATGCCCGCGATGCCTTAGCTTCTCGAACCGGCATCCATGCACGTCAAAACTAGCACAAATCAGCAAAAATATATCAAAATAGGCTAATGGAACATAACCCAATCGAAAGAACTCGAAAAATATCAAAAATCACGAAATTTGCAAAACCCGGCTTTCGGTACGCTTCTCGAAAAATTACAAAAGTTACATATTCGGAATCCTCATCTCGATACGAGTCTAGGCATATAAAATTTACAAAAATCGGACTCCATTTGCTCGCTCAAATCAGTGTTTTTCTTCAATTTAGGCCTAGGGCTCAAACCCACCTTTAATCTTCCATTTACAGAAATTTAACCAAGGATTTCATGTAAAAATGATGTAATTAAGCCACAAAACTTACCTCCGACGAATCCCCGATGATTTCCCAGCGTTTTCCCGTGATTTCTTCTCTCTAGGGCTAAAAATTATGTTTTGGGTGAATGAACCCGTGAGCCCTCTATTCTGCAATTTAATTTCACTGCCAGACGATTTTACTCTACGCGTTCGCGATGCCCTTCACGCGAACGCGATGCCATGCTCCGTTCCTTCATCGCGAACGCGACGTACAGTCACGCGTCCGCGAAGACCATTCTCCCCAGCCCGGATTTTTCCTCTACGCGTTCGCGTCCCAGTCCACGCGAACGCGATGCTTCGCCTTTTCCTCTTACGCGTCCGCGTCCTTCTCCCATGCGAACGCGATGCGTTCCAACTTTCTCCTTCGCGAACGCGGCATGATACCTCGCGAACGCGATGGCCAACTGGCCCCAGCCTACGCGAACGCGGCATTGCCCTCGCGAATGCGAAGGCTTAGCCTTCTGCACAGTGATCTGCAATTTACAGCAGACTTTTCATGTTCCAAAAATGCCGGATGATGGTCCGGATTCACCCCGAGGCCCCCGGGACCCCAACGAAAACAACCAACATACTCCAAAACACGATACGAACTTGTTCCAATCATAAAAACACCATCCTAAACATCAAAATCACCAATTACACACGGATTCAAGCCTAAGTTTCTTCAAAATTTTCAAAACTAACATCCAATCCAAAACCCAATCAAACGACGTCCGAATGACCTGAAAATTTGCAGACATATCCAAAATCACATAACGAAGCTAGAGGAACTGTCGGAATTCCATTCTGACCACCCGATCAAAATCTCACCTACCGTCCGGTTTTCGCCAAAATTCAACCTTAGCCAATTCAAGCCTAAAACTACACCGGACCTCCAAATTCAATTCCGATTGCTCTCCTAAGTCATAATTGATCCCCCGAAACTAGTCGAATCATCAGAATCTGATTCCGAGCACTCTAACTCAATAGTCAACTCTAGGTTGACTTTCCATATTCAAACTTTCTTCAAACATGCTATTTGCTTCATTTTCAATTCAATCCACACCTAACTCACCCGAGAGGTTCTAACACTGATATAGAATCATAAGATATGTTAATGCAACATAACGGGGTGGTAATTCCCGTAACCACGGGCCGGGTCGTTACAATCTCTGGTAGATCATTGTTGCCATTATTATAATTTGCTTCCTATTATTTTGTACGTTATAAACGACACATGTTTATGTGAGTGTCTGGTCCTAGCCTCGTCACTACTTCGCCGGGGTAGGCTAGACACTTACCAGCACATGGGGTCGGTTGTGCTGATACTACACTTCTGTACATTTTTGTGTACAGATCCAGGTATTTGATCGATGGTAGCTATTCGTTGCGGTGGAGACTCAAGGTAAACCTGCTATAGCGTTCGCAGTCCTCAGAGTCACCTTCAATTGTACTTATTTCCATTTGTTCCCTTTGTTTCGGAACAATGATGTAATTATATTGTATAACTACTTTTAGAAAGGCTTGTGACTTGTACTACCGATTTTGGGAATAGTAAATCGTTTAGAGAAATTCAGTTGAAGTTAATAAGTATCAATCTTATTTCGATTTGTGTTAGGCTTACTTAGTTTGAAGACTAGGTGCCATCACGACTCCTTCGGAGGGATTTTTGGGTCGTGACAAGTTGGTATCAGAGCTCTAGGTTCATTGGTGCTACAAGTCATAAGCGAGTTTAGTAGAGTCTTGTAGATCGGTACGGAGACGTCTGTACTTATCTTCGAGAGGCTACAGAACTATTAGGATAACCTCACTTCTTTCATTCCTTATCGTGCGACATTTATTCAACTTGAATTATATAACTTATGTACTTTTACATCCACTCGTATATGAAATTGCGCAATCGATAATAATTATGCGCCAATGGTTAGTGGTACCACAAAGGGATTATAAGAGAGCCAGGATTGCTAAATCACTCTTACCATGTGTTGCCTAGATTGATGATGCAAAAGTATTGAGAGATCACTCAGTGAATCATATAGGAGTGCAATGAGCCCTGACGTCTAGTTGACTTATATGAGCTGTGAAGGTTAACATTGTGGATCATCGAAAATATGTCTTATGATTTCACACCTAGTGAGAAAAGTCAATTATCAACGATAAGATTGCGAGATCATGTGTTATACCAATTTTGACCCGAGATGTATTTATGTGGTATTTAAAGGTTCTCCAAAACTTGTATATGATCAAGAGCTAAGATTTGAACGGGATTATAATGAGACTTGAGATATTCCCGCATCCTTAATAATCCTACATTTCAGTATTAACGGGGTCATGGAAACATATTCAGTATACTCGTAGTGCTTAAGTTAATCACAACACTCGCGTGGGGCGGTCATCTTTTAATGTACCAGTGGCATGGGATTCCTACAATGGTTATCCTAGTTATCCGATATAGACTCAGTAAGATATGTTGGATCACATGTTGGTGGTAATGAATATTGTGATACTAGGAACATCATGATAAAATTGTCTCAGACATGGGAGAAATTTGTTCCATCAGAGCACACGTGCCACGTACTCTATTATAGTTATTACTCTACATACACTACCAAGTAGGGGTGGAGGAAAAGCTGGTAGATGGCGCCTAAGAGGTGGAGGCCGACCCATTGATATATTTTCTTTGGTATAGCTGAGGTCGCTACACCAAATGGTGTCATTACAAGTATGATCTCGAGTTATTATAAAGTAACAATTTGCGTAACTTGATTCGATTTTGGGTATAGAGATAAGTCGTCCTAATTTGCTCCAATCATGAGTGAGTTTCGTAATCTTAAATTAACTTATGTGAATACTCCTGTTGGGATATTATATAAAGTTAACTATGTTTATCAATATGTGTTAGTCACTAAAAGTAGTTGTGATGTGGGTTGATGTGATTTCAAGAAAACTGATTTAAATTGTGAATTTTACTCCCTATCGGTGTGAGGGTTCATTATATGACGGAATTTATTTAGAAGAAAAAGAAAGGAAATGAAAAATTTTCAGTTGGCACGATGTGCATATTACTTGTGGTACGGAGTTGAGAACGAGATCCTCATTTTTTTTTATGATGTGAGATATTGAAACCAGCTACAGGCTGCGGTGGATGTTATATAAGGACGAGGTCCTTGCTGTGAAAAAATTTATGAATTTAAAGTTCTACCTTGTGAAATTAAAAATAAATGGTACTATAGTACTTATAGGGAGTATGCCTATGAGGCTTATTTGAAAATTCTTGTATGAATATCTCTGTGCATAATTTGCCCATTTGGATAGTAACTATAGAGTTATTTCCCGCAAGATAAGTGCCCAGGTGGTGTTAAATGTGACTCGTTTGTTCGAATAATTAATTTTGAGGTCTTCAGGCCTCGTTGTTAGAAAATGGAGGTTTGAAACGAGATTTTTGGTTAGCATGAGATTAACTAGCAATTTTGTAATCGATAATGAATAACTATTAAGACCAGAGATGTGGTTATGGTCATAAATATGATGTGTTTCATGTCCATATATCTTTATTATAATGTCAGGCTTGTAATGCAGAGAATAGTATTATTGACATATACATTGTGGGGCATTGTTGAGTTATGAATGTGTTATTATCAGTTGTTTGGGTGTTACTCTGACAGGTGGATAGTCCCAAGTACAGGGGAGACTCTGCCGAAATTTTTGAAAAATTTTGGAGATAGAATATTTTTGGAATATTGAGATGTGTGAGAAAATAGATACATTGTATATTTGAGGATGAATAACCCTAAGTGGGGGAAAAGGTAAGCGCCATTAAAAGTTGATGTGTGTTGACAGGAGAATAATACTGTGTGGTGATGTGAAAAGTAGACCTTTTGAAAAAGGATCTGAGTGTAAGAAATTGGTCTTAAAGTTTAAAAGAAAAAAGAAATATGGAGGAAAGGAATAATCTCAATTGAGATGGCATTGTCATACATATTTCGAATGTGGTAATGTGGGATCAACCGTGAGTTCTTAGTACCTCTTCCGAATAATTCTTAGTACGTTCGAGGACGAACGTTTGTTTAAGAGGTGGAGAATGTAACGACCCAAATTTTCATTTATGAATTTGCATTTTCATTGAACGGCATAAGACCTTGAGAAGTTTCATAATACACATTATGACTATCATGTGTGGTCAAGTTTGGTCTTTGTAAGATTCGCAATTAAATTCAAAGAAAAATCAAAAATCTTATTTGTGAAGCTCAAATGGAAAGAGTTGATCTGTGACGACCCGGCCCGTCGTCACGCGAATTACCACCCCGTTATGTTGTAAATTCATGTTCTATGCTTTTATATCAGTGTTAGAGTCTATCGGATGAGTTAGGAGTGAACTGGATTAAAAATGAGGCATATAGCCTTTTTGAAGGAAACTTGAATAAGGAAAGTCAACCCGGAGTTGACTATTCAGTTAGAGGGCTCGGAATCGGATTCTGATGATTCGGTTAGTTCCGGGAGGTGATTTATGACTTATAGGAGCGATCGGAATTGAATTTGGAGGTCCGGTGTAGAAATAGGCTTGAATTGGCTAAGGTTGAATTTTGGCGAAATCCGAACGGTAGGTGAGATTTTGATCCGGGGGTTGGAATGGGATTCCAACAGTTGCAGTAGCTCCGTTAGGTGATTTTGGATGTGCCTGCAAAATTTCAGGTCATTTGGACGTCGTTTGGTCGGGTTTTTGATTGATTGTGTAATTCGGAATGTTTTAAGGAATTTAGGCTTGAATCCGTGTGTAATTGGTGATTTTGATGTTTAGGGTGGTGTTTTTATGCTTGGAACAAGTTCGTATCGTGTTTTGGAGTATGTTAGTGGTTTTCGTTGGGGTCCCGGGGGCCTCGGGGTGAATCCGGACCATCATCCGACATTTGGAAGCAAGAAATGATCTGCTGTAAATTGCAGATCACCGGGCGAAATTTTAGCCTTCGCGTTCGCGAGGGCTATGCCGCGGCCAGGTTCAGCATGCATTGCGTTCGCGAGGGAGGTATCGCGTTCGCGTATTGGGAGGACTGTGAAGCATCGCGAACGCGTGGGTGAAGGTCGCGTTCGCGTAGAGGGAATTCATTAGGCATCGCATTCGCGTGGCTCGTGGCCGCGTTCGCGTAGAAGGATCTCCGGATGGCTGAAGAAAATGTGCATCGCGAATGCGTATGGCAGGTCGCGTTTGCGAAGGTTATTTTGGGCAGAGCTTCGCGGACGAGTGAGAGGCGTCGCGAACGCGATGAAGAGATTTGACTGGCAGTGAGTTTAATTACAGAACAGAACCAGTCGCGGGTTTAATACCCAAAACCTCCATTTTTGAGTTCCAAGAGAAGAAATTGATGGGGGATTGCTGGGAAATCATCAGGGTTTCATTGGAGGTAAGTTTTGTGGCTTAATTACATCATTTTAACATGAAATCCTTGGTTAAATCCATGTAAATGGAAGATTAAAGGTGGGTTTGAACCCTAGGCCTAAATTGAAGAAAAACACTGATTTGAGTGGGCAAATGGAGTCCGATTTTGGTAAATTTTATATGCCTAGACTCGTATCGAGATGAGGATTTCGAATATGTGACTTTTGTAATTTTTCGACAAGTGTACCGAAAGTCGGGTTTTGACAACTTTGGGAATTTTGATGTAAATTGAGTTGTAATGATTGGGTGTCGTCCCATTGGCCTAATTTGTTGTATTTCTACTTTATTTGATCAGATTCTACGCGTGCGGAGCTTGATTCTCGTGGCAAGGGCATTGCGGAGTACTCGTCGCGCTGTATTGAGGTGAGTAATAGATGTGGGTGATGACCAGCGGGTTCGAACCCCGGTATACCACTTTGTGACGCTGTATAATGGCGAGACACGTACTCTCATGTTAGTGCGGGGTCGATTGTGATTGGGGACTATGGCTTAGTCTGACTTGTTAGCACTGTGTTATGACATTGGCTATTCTTGAGCCGTCGAACCTCCTTCTCGGAAGGTTGCGTACTATATATTGTGATATTGGCCACTCTTGAGCCGAGGAATCCCCTTCTTGGGCGGTTGAGTATACATGTGGGCGTGAGCCAGTTATTGGATCCCGCGAGGATTGTTATCATTGTCTATTCATATTGACATGCTAGTTACTACCAGTCCGTAGCTATTTCTGTTATCATTCTATTTCCAATCTCTGGAACTTGATATTACTGTTTTCCAACTGAAAATGATAAAAGAGTTTTCAAAAACTACTTTGGAGCCCGCGAGGCTATAATTGCATATTAGCTGACTGATAGCGGGTCGGACTGCGCGCCGCAGCAGTATACATGTTGGATCGGACTTCAAGCCGCAGTGATATTGTGCTTGGGCTGTAGGAGCCCCTCCGGAGTCTAAACCCCCACAGTGAGCACGGGTACCCAAATTGGATCGGGCTACGCACCGTAGCGGTCATATCATGCATTGCATTGCATTTAGCTACATCTGATAGCTGTTATACTGTTTTGCTGGTACTTGTTGGTACAAGTACAGTTGATATTGATTCTGTGACAGGGTATTTGATTACAGCTTTACATAGTGCTTTATTGCGGATTTCTTATCTGCGCTGTCTTACCCTTGTTTATTACCACTGAGTTTGGCAGTACTCATTTTACTCCCTGCACCTTGTGTGCAGATCCAAGTACCTCTCAGCAGTGATCCAGTAGCTGTACGAGGCGACATCTGTGGGATATACGAGGTAGCTGCAGAGTCCGCAGGACCCGATATTCCTTCTTACTGTCTTTTGATTCTGTATTGACATTTCTTTCCGCACTTGGTATCTTGTAAACCTTTATACACTTATGTTCATTAGAGGCTCATGACTCTTGACCCTTCGGTCTATGGGAGTTGGTGTATTATGGGACTTGGTTTCCCGTTTTCGTTATATGTATCGCTGTTGCTTCGTGATTTAATATGATTAAATGGGCTAAAGAGAGCTTCTAGCTCCGTTGTTGATATTGATTGGTCAGGCTGGCTTAGCAATATGCTGGGCGCCATCACGACCGGATTTGGGGTAGTGACAAGTTGGTATCAGAGCCTCGGTTTACTAGGCCTCGTGAGTCTTGAGCCGGTTGGTAGAGTCTTGTGGATCGGTACGGGGACGCCTGTACTTATCCTCGGGAGGCTGCGAACCTTTAGGAAACACTTCACATTTCTTGGAATTCTTATCGTGCGCACTTGTTGTTCCGAGAACTGAACTTCTATATTCTATTCTCTCGCAGATGGCGAGAACGCGAGCATCGGGACGAGGTGGACGACCTCCATTGCCACCTGTTAGAGGCCGTGGGCGCGGTCGTGCCAGAGGTAGAGGTAGGGCAGCTGAGGCAGTGCCAACTGACCCGCCCGTTGTACCAGTTCAGGGGCAGCCCCTAGTGGTTGATGCTCCAGCAGCCCCAGTTCAGGGCCAGACTGTATCTATTGCTATTCCTGGTCTTCAGGAGACTCTTGCTCAGATATTATCGGTGTGTTCCGGTTTGGCTCAGGTAGTCTCAGCTACTACTACTGCAGCGACATCTCAGACAGGGGGTGGTCAGCAGACCCCTGCAGCTCGCACACCTGACCCGGTTATTCAGGGACTTCAGACGCCAGAGGCGGTCCCCGCTCAGGTGGTTGCACCGGTTATTCCTCCAGCTGCACCAGCTCCAGCTCCAGAGCATATGGTTCAGGTTATGCCCGATGACGAGCAGCGTCGTCTTGAGAGATTTGGTAGACTTCAGCCACCCCATTTCAGTGGCGCTGAGGGCGAGGATGCCCAGGGTTTCTTGGACAAGTGTCAGAGGATGTTGCGGACGGCTGGTATTCTTGAGTCCAGCGGAGTTTCATTTACTACCTTTCAGTTCACTGGTCCCGCATTTGATTGGTGGGAAGAGTTTGAGAGGCGTAGTCCTGCAGGAGCAGCACCTCTCACATGGCAGCAGTTCTCTACTCTCTTTCTAGAGAAATATGTACCTCGGTCTCGTCGCGAGGAGCTACGTCGCCGGTTCGAGTGGTTGGTTCAGGGCGACATGTCTGTGACCCAGTACGAGCTTAGATTCACACAGTTGGCTAGGCATGCCACATGGATGATCCCTACTGATAGGGAGAGGATCAGGAGGTTCATTGACGGCCTCAACTATTCTATCCGCATTCTTATGACTAGAGAGCGAGTTTTGTCATCATCTTTTGAGCAGGTTGTTGATATGGCACGCTCCATTGAGGCGGATCGTCGTAGAGAGAGGGAGGAGCGGGAGGCCAAGAGGCCTCGTGGTTCTGGCAGTTTCAGTGGTGCTCCATCTAGAGGGCATTTCCAGCAGAGCAGAGGTCGCTCATCTAGACCTTCTCATTCAGGCCGCCCAGAGCAGAGCGGAGGTTCTTATGGTCGTGGTCGACAGGGGTTTCAGCAGGGTCAGTCATCACTTAGTGCCCTCCCAGCCCAGAGTGCAGCACCTACTTCTCCAGCACCAGGTGCATGTTATGAGTGTGGTGAGTTTGGCCACATGAGGAGACAGTGCCCTCGACTATGAGTGTGGTGAGTTTGGCCACATGAGGAGACAGGTGCCCTCGACTCCGTAGGGACGAGACTCAGGAGAGGGACCAGCCCTCATCTTCGGCACCATCTCGGTCGGGTAGAGGTGGAGGTCGGTCTTCTCGCGGTCGCCCCGGAGGCGAAGAGAGATCCGGTGGAGGCCGGGCACGGTTCTATGCACTTCCCGACAGGCGTGATGCACTTGCCTCCGATGCGGTGATTACGGTATCATTTCTGTCTGTCACAGAGATGCCTCCGTTCTATTTGATCCGGGGCCCACATATTCATATGTGTCCTCTTATTTTGCACATTATTTGGGTGCGACTCGTGGTAGTCTTGATTTATCTGTTCATGTATCCAACCCCGTGGGTGATATGATTGTTGTGGATCATGTCTATAGATCCTGTGTTATACCTATTGGGGGTCTGGAGACCCAGGCAGATTTGTTATTGTTGGGGATGGTGGACTTTGATGTTATATTGGGTATGGATTGGTTGTCTCCGTACCACGCTATATTGGACTGTCATGCTAAGACAGTTACGTTGGCCATTCCTGGTATTTCTCAGATCGAGTGGCGGGGTTCGACTGATTTCGTCCCTAGCCGTGTCATTTCGTTCTTAAAAGCTCAGAAGATGGTCGAAAAAGGGTGTTTATCATACTTGGCTTTTCGTGAGAGATGTGGGAGCTGAGTCTCCTAGCATTGATTCTGTACCTGTTGTGAGGGATTTCCCAGATGTATTCCCCTCGGACCTGCCGGGCATGCCGCCGGATAGGGATATTGATTTTGGCATTGACTTGGTGCCGGGCACTCAGCCCATTTCTATTCCTCCGTATCGGATGGCACCAGCTGAGTTGAAAGAACTGAAAGAGCAACTTCAGGAACTTCTGGATAAGGGTTTCATCCGCCCTAGTGTGTCCCCGTGGGGTGCGCCGGTATTATATGTTAAAAAGAAAGATGGTTCCATGCGAATGTGTATTGATTATAGGCAATTGAACAAAGTGACAGTGAAGAACAAGTACCCTCTACCGCGCATAGATGATTTGTTTGATCAGTTACAGGGTGCGAGGGTGTTTTCTAAGATCGATCTTCGTTCAGGCTATCATCAGCTGAAGATCAGGGACTCGGATATTATGAAGACCGCATTCAGGACCCGATATGGTCATTATGAGTTTCTTGTGATGTCGTTTGGGCTGACCAACGCCCCAACAGCATTTATGCATCTGATGAACAGTGTGTTCAGGCCTTATTTGGATTTATTTGTGATTGTGTTCATTGATGACATTCTAGTCTACTCCCGTAGTCAGGAGGAGCATGCTCAACATTTGAGTATTGTGTTGGAGAGATTGAGGGAGGAGAAGCTATATGCTAAATTCTCCAAGTGCGAGTTTTGGCTCGAGTCCGTAGCATTTCTGGGGCATGTGGTGTCTCGTGATGGTATTCAGGTTGATCCGAAGAAGATAGAGGTGGTGCAGAGTTGGCTTAGACCGACCTCAGCTACAGAGATCAGGAGTTTTCTTGGTTTGGCGGGATATTATCGCCGGTTTGTTCAGGGATTTTCATCCATTGCTTCTTCATTGACTAAATTGACCCAGAAGGGTGCACCATTCGTGTGGCTGGATGAGTGCGAGGAGAGCTTTCAGAAGCTCAAGACAGCTTTGACCACATCTCTAGTGTTAGTATTGCCATCGACTTCAGGTTCATATACTGTTTATTGTGATGCCTCGAGAGTGGGGATAGGTTGTGTGTTGATGTAGGAAGGTAAGGTAATTGCTTATGCTTCTCGGCAGTTGAAGCCACATGAGAAGAACTATCCTGTTCATGATTTGGAGCTAGCCGCCATTGTTCATGCCTTAAAAATTTGGAGGCACTATTTGTATGGCGTGTCTTGTGAGGTGTATACCGACCATCGTAGTCTCCAGCACTTGTTCAAACAGAAAGATCTTAATTTGAGACAGCGGAGATGGCTTGAGTTGCTCAAGGATTATGACATTTTCATTCTATATCATCCGGGAAGGCCAATGTGGTGGCCGATGCTTTGAGCCGGAAGGCGGTCGGTATGGGGAGCTTGGCATACATACCAGCTGAGGAGAGATCATTTGCTTATGATGTTTAGGTGCTAGCCAATCGGCTAGTGAGGTTAGACATTTCAGAGCCCAACAGGGTGTTGGCTTGTGTTGTATCTCGGTCATCTCTATATGATCGTATTCGTGAGCGCCAGTATGATGATCCACATTTGGCTGTCCTTAGGGACAGAGTTCAGCATGATGATGCTAGAGATGTCACCATTGATAGTGACGGTGTATTGAGGATGCAGGGCCGGATATGTGTGCCCAATGTTGATGGCCTTCGTGAGTTGATTCCGGAGGAGGCCCATAGCTCGCGGTATTCTATCCATCCAGGAGCCGCGAAGATGTATCAAGATTTGAAACAGCACTATTGGTGGAGAAAGATGAAAATGGACATTGTCGGACATGTAGCACGGTGCCTCAATTGTCAGCAGGTTAAGTACGAGCATCAGAGGCCCGGTGGTGTATTTCAGCGCATTGATATTCCTGAGTGGAAATGGGAGAGGATCACTATGGACTTTGTTACTGGACTCCCTCGGACGGCGAGGAAGTTTGATTCCGTTTGGGTGATTGTGGATAGGCTGACCAAGTCTGCTCACTTCATTCCAGTTAGTACTACCTACTCATCGGAGCGGTTGGCAGCGATCTTTATTCGAGAGATTGTTCGGTTGCATGGAGTCCCAGTGTCTATCATATCTGACAAGGGTACTCAGTTCACTTCTCAGTTTTGGAGAGCATTTCAGCGAGAGATGGGTACGCGGGTTGAGTTGAATACAACATTTCACCCCCAGACAGACGGTCAGTCTGAGCGCACTATTCAGATTCTAGAGGATATGTTGCGAGCTTGTGTGATTGACTTTGGTGGTTCGTGGGATGAGTTCTTACCACTTGCTGAGTTTTCCTACAACAACAGTTATCAGTCGAGTATTCAGATGGCCCCGTATGAGGCATTGTATGGCAGACGGTGTAGATCCCCCGTGGGATGGTTTGAGCCTGGTGAGGATAGATTGATAGGGACTGAGTTAGTCCAGGATGCTCTGGATAGAGCAAAGTTGATCCAGGAGAGGCTTCGTACAGCACAGTCTCGCCAGAAGAGTTATGCGGACCGTAGAGTTCGAGAGTTGTCTTTCATGGTTGGTGATAGAGTATTGTTGAAGGTTTCACCTATGAAGGGTGTCATGAGGTTTGGGAAGAAAGGGAAGTTGAGTCCCGGGTACATTGGTCCTTTTGAGATACTCAGGAGAGTTGGAGAGGTGGCATATGAGTTAGCCTTGCCGCCCAACTTATCCAGCGTCCATCCAGTATTCCACGTGTCTATGCTCCGGAAGTACATTGGAGATTCGTCTCATGTATTAGACTTCAGTACCATTCAGCTTGATGGTGATCTATCCTATGATGTGGAGCCTATTGCTATTTTGGGTCGTCAGGTGAGAAAATTGAGGTCCAAGGAGATTGCATCAGTTAAGGTTCAGTGGAGAGGTCGACCCGTGGAGGAGGCCACTTGGGAGATCGAGCGGGAGATGCGGAGCGGATATCCTCACTTGTTTGAGACTTCAGGTATGTTTCTTGACCCGCTCGAGGACGAGCGTTTGCTTAAGAGGGGGAGAATGTGATGACCCGGCCCGTCGTCACGGGAATTACCACCCCGTTATGTTGTAAATTCATGTTCTATGCTTTTATATCAGTGTTAGAGTCTATCGGATGAGTTAGGAGTGAATTGGATTAAAAATGAGGCATATAGCCTTTTTGAAGGAAACTTGAATAAGAAAAGTCAACCCGGAGTTGACTATTTAGATAGAGGGCTCGGAATCGGATTCTAATGATTCGGTTAGTTCCGGGAGGTGATTTATGACTTAGAGGAGCGATCGGAATTGAATTTGGAGGTCCGGTGTAGAAATAGGCTTGAATTGGCTAAGGTTGAATTTTGGCGAAATCCGAACGGTAGGTGAGATTTTGATCCGGGGGTCGGAATGGGATTCCGACAGTTGCAGTAGCTCCGTTAGGTGATTTTGGATGTGCCTGCAAAATTTCAGGTCATTTGGACGTCATTTGGTCGGGTTTTTGATTGATTGTGTAATTCGGAATGTTTTAAGGAATTTAGGCTTGAATCCGTGTGTAATTGGTGATTTTGATGTTTAGGGTGGTGTTATTATGGTTGGAACAAGTTCGTATCGTGTTTTGGAGTATGTTGGTGGTTTTCGTTGGGGTCCCGGGGGCCTCGGGGTGAATCCGGACCATCATCCGGCACTTTGAAACAAGAAATGGTCTGCTGTAAATTGCAGATCACTGGGCAAAATTTTAGCCTTCGCGTTCGCGTAGGCCAGGTTCAGCATGCATCGCATTCGCGAGGGAGGTATCGCGTTCGCGTATTGGGAGGACTGTGAAGCATCGCGAACGCGTGGGTGAAGGTCGCGTTCGCGTAGAGGGAATTCATTAGGCATCGCGTTCGCGTGGCTCGTGGCCGCGTTCGCGTAGAAGGATCTCCGGATGGCTGAAGAAAATGTGCATCGCGAATGCATATGGCAGGTCGCGTTCGCGAAGGTTATTTTGGGCAGAGCTTCGCGGACGCGTGAGAGGCGTCGCGAACGCGATGAAGAGATTTGACTGGCAGTGAGTTTAATTACAGAACAGAACCAGTCGCGGGTTTAATACCCAAAACCTCCATTTTTTAGTTCCAAGAGAAGAAATTCACGGGAGATTGCTGGGAAATCATCGGGGTTTCGTTGGAGGTATGTTTTGTGGCTTAATTACATCATTTTAACATGAAATCCTTGGTTAAATCCCTGTAAATGGAAGATTAAAGGTGGGTTTGAGCCCTAGGCCTAAATTGAAGAAAAACACCGATTTGAGTGGGCAAATGGAGTCCGATTTTGGTAAATTTTATATGCCTAGAATCGTATCGAGATGAGGATTTCGAATATGTGACTTTTGTAATTTTTCGACAAGTGTACCGAAAGTCGGGTTTTGACAACTTTGGGAATTTTGATGTAAATTGAGTTGTAATGATTGGGTGTCGTCCCATTGGCCTAATTTGTTGTATTTCTACTGTATTTGATCAGATTCTACGTGTGCGGAGCTTGATTCTCGTGGCAAGGGCATTGTGGAGTAGTCGTCGTGCTGTATTGAGGTGAGTAATAGATGTGGGTGATGACCAGCGGGTTCGAAACCCCGGTATACCACTTTGTGACGCTGTATAGCGGCGAGACACGTACTCTCATGTGAGTGCGGGGTCGATTGTGATTGGGGACTATGGCTTAGTCCGACTTGTTAGCATTGTGTTATGACATTGGCTATTCTTGAGCCGTCGAACCTCCTTCTCGGAAAGTTGCGTACTATATATTGTGATATTGGCCACTCTTGAGCCGAGGAATCCCCTTCTTAGGCGGTTGAGTATACATGTGGGCCGCGAGCCAGTTATTGGATCTCGCGAGGATTGTTATCATTGTCTATTTATATTGACATGCTAGTTACTACCAGTCCGTAGCTATTTCTGTTATCATGCTATTTCCAATCTCTAGAACTTGATATTACTGTTTTCCAACTGAAAATGATAAAAGAGTTTTCAAAAACTACTTTGGAGCCCGCGAGGCTGTAATTGCATATTAGCTGACTGATAGCGGGTCGGGCTGCGCGCCGCAGCAGTATACATATTGGATCGGACTGCACGCCGCGAGTGATATTGTGCTTGGGCCGTAGGAGCCCCTCCGAGTCCGAACCCCCACGGTGAGCACGGGTACCCAAATTGGATCGAGCTACGCGCCGTAGCGATCATATCATGCATTGCATTGCATTTAGCTACATATGATAGCTGTTATACTTGTTTTGCCGGTACTTGTTGGTACGAGTACGGTTGATATTGATTTCGTGACAGGGTATTTGATTACGGCTTTACATAGTGATTTATTGCGGATTTCTTATCTCGCTGCGTTGTCTTACCCTCGTTTATTACCACTTAGTTCTGCGAGTACTCATTTTACTCCCTGTACCTTGTGTGCGGATCCAGGTACCTCTCAGCAGTGATCCAGTAGCTGTGCGAGGCGACATCCGTGGGATATACGAGGTAGCTGCAGAGTCCGCAGGACCCGATATTCCTTCTTACTGTCTTGATTCTGTATTGACATTTCTTTCCGCACTTGGTATCTTGTAAACCTTTATACACTTATGTTCATTAGAGGCTCGTGACTCTTGACCCTTCGGTCTATGGGAGTTGGTGTATTATGGGACTTGGTTTCCCGTTTTCGTTATATGTATCGCTGTTGCTTCGTGATTTAATATGATTAAATGGGCTAAAGAGAGCTTCTAGCTCCGTTGTTGATATTGATTGGTCAGGCTGGCTTAGCAATGTGATGGGCGCCATCACGACCGGGTTTGGGGTCGTGACATGATCGGAGAGTTGACTTTTGAGAAAGCGACCCCAAATTGGGATTTTAATAATGTCAATAGCTTCGTATGGTGATTTCAAACTTAGACGTGTGTCCGAAATTGGATTTGGAAGTCCATAGGACAATTCAACGCTTTTCGACGAAGTAAGAAAGTTAACGTGTTCTAATTATATTATTTATTATGTGAAAGAGGTATATTATTATGATGGATGCCAATTGGATATGATAGCAAGTGTACGAGGTGTAATACAAGATATATGGGGTGTAAGGAAAGTCCTATGTCTAAGCCAAGTTGGAAATATTTCATAATAGACGAAATTGTAAATGAGTGTGCACAAGACCTCACTTTAAACGATCATATCTCCCGTTATATAAAGAGTTGTGTAACGACCCGGCCCGTCGTTACGGGAATTACCACCCCGTTACCTTGCATTTACATATATTATGCTTTTAAATCAGTATTAGAGTATATCGGGTGAGTTAGGAGTGATTTAGATTGAAAATGAAACAAATAGCATGTTTGAACAAAGCTTGAATATGAAAAGTCAACCAAGAGTTGACTATTGAGTTAGAGTGCTCGGAACCGGATTCTGATGATTCGACTAGTTCCGGGGGATCATTTACGACTTAGGAGAACAATCGGAATTGAATTCGGAGGTCCTGTGTAGTTTTAAGCTTGAATTGGCGAATGTTGAATTTTGGCGAAAACCGGATGGTAGGTGATATTTTGATCCGGGGGTCGGAATGGAATTCCGACAGTTTCTGTAGCTTCGTTATGTGATTTTGGTTATGTCTGCAAATTTTCAGGTCATTCGGACATCGTTTGATCGGGTTTTGGGTTGAATGTTAGTTTTGAAAGTTTTGAAGAAACTTAGGCTTGAATCCGTGGTTAATTGGTGATTTTGATGTTTAGGATGGTGTTTTTATGATTGGAACAAGTTCGAATAAGGAATTAGGATGGGTTGGTGTGTTTGAATGAGGTCCCGGGGGCCTCGGGGTGTTTCCGGATGGTTAATCGGGAGAAAAACATGGAAATTGCAGGTTTGAAGAGTCCTGTTTTTGTTGTTTCCGCTCCTGCGGAATTATGGGCGCAGGAGCGAGTCCGCAAAAGCGGACGAGGAGCGCAGAAGCGCTGGGCATCGCAGAAGCGGAACATTTTCCGCTGAAGCGGCATCGCTGGAGCGGAAGGTGAGCCGCAGAAGCGGCCAAGGGCCATGGGTGAAGGATCGCAGAAACGGAAGGGTAGCCGCTTAGGCGAGTCCGCAGAGGCGGACGCCTAGTCGCAGAAGCGGGAAAACCCGCAGGAGCGATCGAATCTCCGCAGAAGCTGACGCGCAAAGGCGGTCCGTATATCGCAGAAGCGGAATTGGCCGGCTAGGCCTGGAACCGCTGAAGCGACCCTTTGGTCGCGGATACGGACGCGTAGGAGCGGAAATTCTTCCGCATAAGCGAAAATCGCTGTAAGTTAAGTGTATCAGAAGTTAGAAAAATTTCAGAATATTTCACACATTTGGGTCTCGGCTTTAGAGGCGATTTAGGCGATTTTGAAGAGAAACTCAAGGGAAATCATCGGGTAAGCAACTATGGACTTAAACTATGATTAGTATTGGTATTATTATGCAATTATATCATGAAAATGGAAGAATTTGGGGTGATTCATGGAAGATTTAACCCTAGGCTTGAACTTTAGAAAATCAAGGTTTTGAATGAGCAAATGGAGTCCGAATTTGGTAAAATTGATATGCTTAGACTCGTATTGAGATGAGGGTTCCGAATATGTGACTTTCGTAATTTTTCGAGAATCGTACCGAAAGTCGGGTTTTACCAACTTAGTGTAATTTTGCGAATTTCATATAAATTGAAGTGGGTTATGATTCTTTGACCCGTATTTGATATAATTATTGTTATTTGACTAGATTCTACACACGAGGCAACGAAATTCAAAGGAAAAGGCATCGCGGACGAGTCTACGACCGGCTAGAGGTGAGTAGTTTGTGTATATGGTAGCTTGAGGGTTCGAAACCCCGGCTTAGCACATTGTGACGCTAATAGGGCGTGGCTCGCACACCGTGGCAGGTGCGGGATTGATTGTGATTGGGGATTGAGACTTGGTCCATCGCGGGAATGAATAATATGATGTTAGTGTCGGAAATACACTGTATTTGCTATATTTGTGGGCTGTAAGCCTTGTTTGGGGCCTTGTGCCGATCTGTAGCGTCCTTAGAGGACAATATTTATGTGATAGCTAAAATTGCTTAAATCACTGATCTCAGTCCTGGAAATTGAAATCACATTTTTGAAATGCTAAGTCACCGGCTTTTACAAATTTAATAAAGTTAAAGTATTTTTCATAAATTATGAATTGAAAACTGGAATTCAGAAAAATGAACTGTTTTGTGACTTAATTGCTTATTGTGGACTGAGCATGGGATCGGGCTGCACGCCGCAGTAGTTGATATGAGGATCGGGCTGCACGCCGCAACTGTATTGCGCTTGGGCTGTAGGAGCCCCTCCGGAGTCTGTACACACCCCCAGTGAGCGCCGTCGACAATAAATTGGATCGGGCTACACGCCGTAGCGGTTATGTGCATTGCATTGCATTTGTATTTGTTGAATTACTCTGTGGTAGTTGTATTGTATTGTTGCTGCTAGTTCGTAGGAGATTCGGACTGTAGTAGTGTAGCTTCATATTGTAGTATTTTGTGGATTTCTTACTGTCAGCTACATATATATATTTGTTACTCACTGAGTACTTAGTACTCACCTCTACTCCCTGCACCTTTTGTGTGCAGACTCAGGTACTCAGGAGCAGTAGACGGGCATCTCCAGCGTTTACATTGTCACATCGAGTTGCTGAGGTAGCTGCCTACGTTCGCAGAACCTAGCTTCTCCTCTCATTCCAGTTGTTATTGTATATTCTGTATTCAGACTTGAGTACTTCTATATCGTACTCTCTATTTCCTGTTGGGTTTCGTTAGAGGCTCTAGACTTGTGATTCCGGATCTTTGGGAGTGTCAGTACTTTTGTTCAGTATTATTATTATCGGAGTTCTTAAACTCATATATTCTTCTTGGGTTGTCCATTTGGGAACTGGTATTATGTTATAATTGAATTGTTGGTTTGGCTGGCCTAGCTTGCTTGTTGGGCGCCATCACGACTGGATTTGGGTCGTGACAAGTTGGTATCAGAGCTCTAGGTTATTAGGACTCGCGAGTCATGAGCCGGTTTAGTAGGCTTTCGCAGATCGGTACGTAGACGTCCGTATCTATCTTCGAAGGGCTACCGAAACTTTAGGAAAAACCTCATTTTCTTGAATTCATATCGTGCGATTTGTGTTATCATGAAATTAAATCTTTCCATATTCTATTCTCTCGTAGATGGCGAGAACACGAGCTAACGGACGTGGCGGACGACCACCATTGGCACCCGAGAGGTCGTGGTCGTGGTAGGGGTAGGGCGGCGGCACCGGCACTTGGCCGACCCGCCGGCCGATCGGACTCGGGACCGGATTCCGGCGGCGAACGCTCCGGCGGCTCAGGTTCGGCACCGGCGGTGCCTATTGTGATACCGGGTCTTCAGGAGACCTTGGCTCAGATATTATCAGTGTGCACAGGCTTGGCACAGGTAGTTGCTGCTACTGCTGCAGTATCATCTTCACAGGCAGGGGGAGGGAATCAGACCCCCGTGGCTCACACACCCGAGCCAGTTCAGCCAGTTGCGCCCGTTGCACCAGCTCCTGCATATGTGGTTCCAGTTATGCCCGACGATGAGCAGCGTCGTTTGGAGAGATTTGAGAGGTTACAGCCTCCGACATTCAGTGGAGCTGAGGGCGAGGATGCCCAGGGTTTTCTTGACAGATGTCAGCGCATGCTTCGCACCGCGGGTATTCTAGAGTCCAGCGGTGTTTCATTCACCACTTTTCAGTTCACAGGTGCAGCATTTCAGTGGTGGGAGGATTTCGAGAGGCGTAGGCTCGCTGGGGAAGCGTCCCTCACTTGGCAGCAGTTCTCCACGGTATTTCTGGATAAGTACGTGCCTCAGTCTCAGAGAGAGGAGCTGCGACGTCAGTTTGAGTGGCTGAAGCAGGGAGATATGACGGTTACTCAGTACAAGATGAGATTCACGTAGTTGGCCCGTCATGCCATGTGGATGGTTCCTACAGACAGAGAGAGGATTTGGTGATTTATCGATGGCCTTATTTATCCCATCCGCATATTGATGACTAGGGAGAGAGTTTCGGGAGTTACCTTTGAGGAGGTGGTTGATGCTGCCCGTCACATTGAGACAGATCGCCGCAGAGAGCGAGAGGAGAGAGAGGCTAAGAGGCTGATGGTTCATTATTATTATTATTGGAGTTCTTACACTCATATATTCTTCATGGGATGTCCATTTGGGACTGATAATCGATCTGATAAGTAATTGTTGGTATGGATGGCCTAGCTTAATTGTTGGGCGCCATCACGACCGGATTTGGGTCGTGACACTTGTCCTCCAGAGTCTATTGAGTTAGGAATCCTCGGCGGCCCTTCTCCCATCTTCGGGCCGTTGTTTTGAGTGTGGTGATTTGGGCCACATCAGGAGAGAGTGTCCTCAGTGGCTTCGTAAGAGGTCACAGCGGAGGGATCAGCCTTCGTCTTCTACTCCTGTTTCTTCAGCGCCAGCACAGTCGGCTAGGACTGGGGGCCAGGTATCCAGAGGTCGCCCAAGGGGCGAGGATCGTACTGGTGGAGGTCAGGCTCGTTTCTATGCTCTTCCGGACAGGAAGGATGCTAGTGCCTCAGATGCGGTCATTTCAGGTATTATCTCAGTCTGCCACAGGGATGCTTATGTCTTATTTGATCCCGGATCCACCTATTCTTATGTCTCTACTTACTTTGCACATCATTTGGGTATGACCCGTGGTATTCTTGCTTTGCCCGTACATGTGTCCACCCCAGTGGGGGATACTGTTGTTGTGGATTAGGTATATCGATCCTGTATTATTACTATTGGGGGTCTGGAGACCCGAGTTGATTTATTACTACTGGGTATGGTAGATTTCGATGTTATCCTAGGCATGGATTGGCTATCTCCTTATCATGCAATTCTGGACTGTCATGCCAAGACAGTCACGTTAGCTATTCCGGGTAATCCGCGGATCGAGTGGCGTGGCTTGACTGATTATGTGTCCGACAGGGTAATTTCTTATATAAAAGCTCAACGAATGATTGGCAAGGGTTGTTTGTCTTATTTGGCCTTCATTAGAAATGTTGAGGCCGAGACACCCAGTCTTGATTCGGTCCCCATTGTGAGGGAGTTTCCGGATGTATTTCCAGCAGACCTACCAGGCATGCCGCCTGAGAGAGATATTGACTTTGGTATTGACTTGGTGCCGGGCACTTAGCCCATTTCTATTCCTCCTTATCGCATGGCACCAGCGGAGTTAAAAGAATTGAAAGAACAGCTTCGGGAACTCTTAGATAAGGGTTTCATTCGTCCGAGTGTGTCACCTTGGGGTGCACCGGTGTTGTTCGTGAAGAAGAAAGATGGCACAATGAGAATATGCATTGATTACAGGCAGTTGAACAAGGTAACAGTGAAGAATAAGTACACATTACCTTGTATTGAGGACTTGTTTGATCAGCTCCGGGGAGCTAGTGTATTCTCTAAGATTGATCTTCGATCGGGCTATCATCAGTTGAAGATCAGGGACTCAGACATTATGAAGACAGCGTTCAGGACGCGATATGTGCACTACGAGTTCCTGGTGATGTCTTTCGGATTGACTAATGCCCCAGCAGCATTCATGCATATGAATAGTGTATTTCGGCCGTACGTTGATTCTTTTGTGATTGTGTTTATTGATGATATCCTGGTATATTCACGCAGCCAGGGAGGAGCATGCACAGCATTTGAGAGTGGCATTGCAGAGGTTGAGAGAAGAGAAGCTTTATGCAAAATTCTCTAAGTGTGAGTTCTGGCTTGATACTGTGGGTTTTCTGGGACATATAGTGTCCAGTGATGGTATTCGGGTTGATCCTCAGAAGGTCGAGGCAGTGCAGAATTGGCCCAGACCTTCCTCAGCTACCGAGATTCGGAGTTTTCTCGGCTTGGCAGGCTATTATCGTCGGTTTGTTCAGGATTTCTCATCTATTGCTTCACCGTTGACTAAGCTGACACAGAAGAATGCTCCATTTGTGTGGTCCGATGAATGTGAAGAGAGCTTTCAGAAGCTCAAGGAGGCTTTGACCACGGCTCCAGTACTTGTGTTACCATCAGCCTCAGGGTCATATACGGTGTATTGTGATGCTTCTAGAGTTGGACTCGGTTGTGTGTTGATGCAGGAGGGTAGAGTTATTGCATATGCTTCTCGTCAGCTAAAGCCCCACGAGAAGAACTACCCTGTTCATGATTTGGAGTTAGTTGCTATTGTTCATGCCTTGAAGATTTGGAGGCATTATCTATATGGTGTATCTTGTGATGTATATACAGACCACCGCAGCCTTCAGCATTTGTTTAAGCAAAAAGATCTAAATTTGAGGCAGCGGAGATGGCTTGAGTTGCTTAAAGACTATGATATTACTATCTTGTATCATCCCGGGAAAGCCAATGTAGTGGGTGATGCATTGAGCCGGAAGGCTATTAGTATGGGCAGTTTGGCGTATATTCCAGTTGGGGAGAGACCCCTAGCAGTTGATGTTCAGGCGTTAGCTAATCAGATGGTAAGGCTGGATATTTCTGAGCCCGGTCGGGTGATGGCTTATGTAGTAGCTCGTTCTTCTTTATATGATCGTATTCGAGAGCGCCAGTATGATGATCCACACTTACTTGTCCTTAAGGACAGAGTTCAGCATGATGATGCTAGAGATGTCACTATTGATAGTGATGGTGTATTGCGGATGCAGGGCCGGATATGCGTGCCCAATGTTGATGGCCTGCGTGAGTTGATATTGGAGGAGGCCCACGGTTCGCGGTATTCTATTCATCCAGGAGCCGCGAAGATGTATCAGGATTTGAAGCAGCATTACGGGTGGAGAAAGATGAAGAAAGATATTGTGAGCCATGTGGCTCGGTGTCTAAACTGTCAGCAGGTCAAGTATGAGCATCGGAGACCTGGTGGTGTATTCCGACGTATTGATATTCCGGAGTGGAAGTGGGAAAGAATAACTATGGACTTTGTTAGTGGACTCCCTCGGACGGCGAGGAAGTTTGATTCAGTTTGGGTGGTGGTGGATAGGTTGACCAAGTCAGCTCACTTCATCCCAGTGTGTACTACCTATACCTCAGAGCGGTTGGCAGAGTTATTTATCCGTGAGATCGTGAGATTGCATGGGGTTCCCATTTCTATTATATCAGACAGAGGTACCCAGTTCACATCTCAGTTCTGGAGGACATTTCAGCGAGAGTTGGGTTCACAGGTAGGAGTTGAGCACAGCATTTCATCCACAGACGGATGGGCAGTCTGAGCGTACTATTCAGATATTAGAGGACATGTTGCATGCATGTGTCATTGATTTTGGTGGTTCATGGGCTGATTATTTGCCTTTGGCGGAGTTTGATTACAATAATAGCTATCAGTCCAGCATTCAGATGGCACCGTATGAAGCTTTATATGGGAGGCGGTGTAGGTCTCCAGTTGGTTGGTTCGAGCCCGGCGAGGCTAGGTTGTTGGGGACAGAGTTAGTCCAAGATGCCTTAGACAAGGTGAAGGTGATTCAGGAGAGACTTCGCACAGCTCAGTCGCGTCGGAAGAGTTATGCGGACCGGAAGGTCCGAGATGTGTCTTATTCAGTAGGTGAGAAGGTGTTGTTGAAGGTTTCGCCTATGAAGGGTGTTATGAGGTTTGGAAAGAAAGGAAAGTTGAGCCCAAGGTTCATTGGACCTTTTGAGGTGCTTAGGAAAGTTGGGGAGGTGGCTTATATGCTTGCTTTGCCACCCAGTTTGTCGGGAGTTCACCCGGTGTTCCATGTATCTATGCTCCGGAAGTATGTTGGAGACCCGTCTCATGTGTTGGACTTCAGCACGATACAGCTAGATGAAGATTTGACTTATGATGTGGAACTAGTAGCCATTTTGGGTCGACAGGTTCGTAAGCTAAGATCTAAGGATATAGCTTCAGTGAAAGTGCAGTGGAGAGGTCGTCCCGTGGAGGAAGCAACTTGGGAGACCGAGCAGGAAATGCGGAGCAGATATCCACACTTGTTTGATGCTCCAGGTATGTTTCTTCGGAGGTCCGGTGTAGTTTTAAGCTTGAATTGGCGAATGTTGAATTTTGGCAAAACCCGGATGGTAGGTGATATTTTGATCCGGGGGTCGGAATGGAATTCCGACAATTTCTGTAGCTTCGTTATGTGATTTTGGATATGACTGCAAATTTTCAGGTCATTCGGACATCGTTTGATCGGGTTTTGGGTTGAATGTTAGTTTTGAAAGTTTTGAAGAAACTTAGGCTTGAATCCGTGGTTAATTGGTGATTTTGATGTTTAGGATGGTGTTTTTATGATTGGAACAAGTTCGAATAAGGAATTAGGATGGGTTGGTGTGTTTGAATGAGGTCTCGGGGGCCTCGGGGTGTTTTCGGATGGTTAATCGGGAGAAAAACATGGAAATTGCAGGTTTGAAGAGTCCTGTTTCTGTTGTTTCCGCTCCTGCGGAATTATGGGCGCAGGAGCGAGTCCGCAGAAGCGGACGAGGAGCGCAGAAGCGCTGGGCATCGCAGAAGCGGAACATTTTCCGCTGAAGCGGCATCGCTGGAGCGGAAGGTGAGCCGCAGAAGCGGCCAAGGGCCATGGGTGAAGGATCGCAGAAGCGGAAGGGTAGCCACTTAGGCGAGTCCGCAGAGGCGGACGCCTAGTCACAGAAGCGGGAAAACCCGCAGGAGCGATCGAATCTCCGCAGAAGCTGACGCGCAGAGGCGGTCCGTATATCGCAGAAGCGGAATTGGCCGGCTAGGCCTGGAACCGCTGAAGCGACCCTTTGGTCGCGGATACGGACTCGTAGGAGCGGAATTTTATCCGCAGAAGCGAAAATCGCAGTGAGTTAAGTGTATCAGAAGTTAGAAAATTTCAGAAACATTTCACACATTTGGGTCTCGGCTTTAGAGGCGATTTGGGCAATTTTGAAGAGAAACTCAAGGAAATCATCAGGTAAGCAACTATGGACTTAAACTATGATTAGTATTGGTATTATTATGCAATTATATCATGAAAATGGAAGAATTTGGGGTGATTCATGAAAGATTTAACCCTAGGCTTGAACTTTAGAAAATCAAGGTTTTGAATGAGCAAATGGAGTCCAAATTTGGTAAAATTGATATGCTTAGACTCGTATTGAGATGAGGGTTCCGAATATGTGACTTTCGTAATTTTTCGAGAATCGTACCGAAAGTCGGGTTTTACCAACTTAGTGTAATTTTGCGAATTTCATATAAATTGAAGTGGGTTATGATTCTTTGACCCGTATTTGATATAATTATTGTTATTTGACTAGATTCTACACACGAGGCAACGAAATTCAAAGGAAAAGGCATCGCGGACGAGTCTACGACCGGCTAGAGGTGAGTAGTTTGTGTATATGGTAGCTTGAGGGTTCGAAACCCCGGCTTAGCACATTGTGACGCTAATAGGGCGTGGCTCGCACACCGTGGCAGGTGCGGGATTGATTGTGATTGGGGATTGAGACTTGGTCCATCCCGGGAATGAATAATATGATGTTAGTGTCGGAAATACACTGTATTTGCTATATTTGTGGGCTGTAAGCCTTGTTTGGGGCCTTGTGCCGATCTGTAGCGTCCTTAGAGGACAATATTTATGTGATAGCTAAAATTGCTTAAATCATTGATCTCAGTCCTGGAAATTGAAATCACACTTTTGAAATGCTAAGTCACCGGCTTTTACAAATTTAATAAAGTTAAAGTATTTTCATAAATTATGAATTGAGAACTGGAATTAAGGAAAATGAATTGTTTTGTGACTTAATTGCTTATTGTGGATTGAGTGTGGGATCGGGCTGCACGCCGCAGTAGTTGATATGAGGGTCGGGCTGCACGCCGCAGCAGTATTGCGCTTGGGCTGTAGGAGCCCCTCCGGAGTCTGTACACACCCCCAATGAGCGCCGTCGACGTTAAATTGGATCGGGCTACACGCCGTAGCGGTTATGTGCATTGCATTGCATTTGTATTTGTTGAATTACTCTGTGGTAGCTGTACTGTATTATTGTTGCTAGTTCGTAGGAGATTCGGACTGTAGTGTAGCTTCATATTGTGGTATTTTGTGGATTTCTTACTGTCAACTACATATATATATTTGTTACTCACTGAGTACTTAGTACTCACCCCTACTCCCTGCACCTTTTGTGTGCAGACTCAGGTACACAGGAGCAGTAGACGGACATCTCCAGCGTATACATTGTCACATCGAGTTGCTGAGGTAGCTGCCTACGTTCGCAGAACCTAGCTTCTCCTCTCATTCCAGTTGTTATTTTATATTTTGTATTCGGACTTGAGTACTTCTATATCGTACTCTCTATTTCCTGTTGGGTTTTGTTAGAGGCTCTAGACTTGTGACTCCGGATCTTTGGGAGTGTCAGTACTTTTGTTCAGTATTATTATTATCGGAGTTCTTAAACTCATATATTCTTCTTGGGTTGTCCATTTGGGAACTGGTATTGTGTTATAATTGAATTGTTGGTTTGGCTGGCCTAGCTTGCTTGTTGGGCGCCATCACGACTGGATTTGGGTCGTGACAAGTTGTGTTAGCTACAACCTATCACATTAAAGCCCTTTGAGTCTAGTTTCCAACGCAACAAACCGTTCGTCATTTGGAGGTGTATACAGAAAGTTATGACCATTTTTTTGGGCATGTATCAGTAGCGCGGCCTTTGCACGGGAACGCTAGTAGCCCGCG